>CABHPH010112796.1:1517-23505 GCA_902168325.1 Peromyscus nudipes
TCCGCTTATTTGATGATACTGCGACCACCGAGATCTACACTCTTTCCCTATTTTTTTTTGTTTTTTGTTTTTTTTTTTTTTTTTTTTTTAATTTTTGGAGGTGTTTCACTAAGTAGCCCAGTTCAACCTTGAACTGTGGTCCCAACTGTGTTTCTCAAGTGCCAGGGTTACAGGGCTGCATCATGGTGCCCAGCTTATTTCTTTTGCTTTACTTCCAAAGAGCTTGCCTGGCATTCAGAATATCAGTTAGTGATGTCTCTCCAGCCGTCAGTACAGACGTGTGGTTTAGGGCACAGACTCAGGTGGTGACGGACTGAAAATGTGTCTCTGCCACCTGACGGCATGAGCTCTCCGGCTTCTTCATCTGTGAGCTAGGGATCAATACCCATTTCAAAGTGTTCTGATATTTGAAGAGATGCAAGGTGTGGGAGTCACTTGAGGCTTCTGGAAGTGAGGAGCCCCGTGTAACCTGGGGACAGGTTCGCCAAACCTGTCTGAGACTCAGAGGGCTCACCTGTCAGGAAAGGGAAAACACAATTCCATTCTGGGCCAAGAGCTATAGGTGAAGCTTGCAGCAGGAGCTGGTTCCTGATTGCAGGTGGGGCAGGATGCTCAGCTGGGTACCAGAAGCCACTCCTGAGAGTCAGACTATGTAGTAGGAAGGCTCCCGTTTGAGGCTGAGTTTTTCTCTGGGCTTCCAGAGTCCAGGAACCTTGAAGGAACAAAAGGTCCCAACAAGAACTTGAAATGCTTGCTGACTATGACCTTTTGTTCCCAGTAGCCCTGTGGCCCAGCGGACTGGATGGGGGAGAAAACAGCTTGGCTCCTCTGGAAAGGAAGAGAAATGCAGTTGTAAGGCCCCAGGGGCAGGTCCCTCCTCCTCCTCCTTCCCTGTGCCCTGGTCCCTTCTCATACACACACACCTTTATGTGGCACTCACAGTAGGCTGATTGTGAGCACCAAGGACTTGGGGCAAGGAAGAACCAGAGGGAAACATGACTAATAATTGCCACTCTTTCTGAAGGGCTGACTGCATGCTGGACACCTGGCTGAGACTTCTCAGGCATTATCTCATTTAAGGTCTGTGGGGATGTGGAGATTACGTTCTCTCTTTCATGAGGAAACTAAGATTCAGAGAGGTTAACTACTGAGCTCAAGATCAAGGTCATCAATGTGTCAAAAAGCCAAGATCCAGTCCCAAGGCCTTCACTGGTCTACCATCTACAGCCCTTCCCAGGACCTGTTCTAATAAGAACAGCGATGGAGGTGAGGTGGGTACTCCTTAGATCTCCTTTTCCAGCATCCTTAAGAGTTTAGCCCATTGCAATTCAAATAAAGGCAGTTCAACATTACAAAAGTCTAGAAATTGTGTTTCCATGTTCAACATTATGATATGTTTCAACTCTTAATATTCACCTTTGACTTAATGGTGACTTTCAGAGAGGAAATATGAAGGGAGGCCATGTTTGTGTAAAGGGCTCTGGAGTCAGTAGTTTACACCATGAGAATATGAACATTTCCAAATGAAAGAACTATTGGGTCAGGTTTGTGGAGACCCACAGGCTATCTAGTAAGAAATTACTCAGGGTCAGAGAATCTGAACTTGCTTTACCCAGCAGGGGTACATAATGGGATGATTTGACCACGGGTGTGGTTACCAGGTGTTTTGAAGAGTCTACACTTGGCTGTGCGGTGTGCTTGATCTTGCAAGGGGGAGGTCTTTTTGTCTCTCCTCTTGGCATATTATAATGAAGCTCTTTTGAATAAACTTCTGGGTAACTGGGTATTGATCCAGGGCCCTCCTGAAGCTATCCTGTGTCTCTGTCTTTCTCCTTGTCATCTAGGTCTATCTTCCTACCTAGTATTTTCTTATTCCTCTCTCTCCTCCACCCAAGAACCCTTCAAAAGGTGGGAGCAGGTTGGAGCTGTTCTCCCACAGACTTCCACACAGGTTCTTTGTTAAATACTAGCAATTTGAGTATGAGAAAGAAGGCTTGCAGTCAAATCCATACCCATCTGTTCTTTCAAGTACTCATTGCATTTTGTGTTACCTTTTCTTTTCTTTTCTTTTCTTTTCTTTTTTTTTTAACTATATAATGTACATCCAGTAAGATGCACACATACTAAGCTCCTTCATGAGTTTACTTGGAATTACCCCCATCTTTGGTGAATATTTGTTAAGCACAATTTCTCAAAGGCCATGACCATCATTGGCCAGTTTTTCTTTTTTCAGTGGGACAGAAAGTCTTAGCAGGCAGAAAAACAAGGGCATCTACAAGATGCCTACAATTGTATCAGTATTAGACCAATCAGAGGAAAATCATGAGGAATAGGAAGTCTTTGCCCCATTTTGACTAGGGGCCAGGGAGACTCATGCAAGTAGCTGAAACCAAAATAATAATAAATAATAATAATAATAATAATAATAATAATAATAATAATAATAATAATAAAAAATGGGCGTTTGTTATCTTTAGGTTAAAGAATTCAGCCAGGGTGAACAGAGAGCGTGAAATCCCTTAGATGGTCAAGAGCTGGCGTTTGTGAAGTCTGACAACAGCAGAGATGTGAGCAACAGGAGAGGTGACTGGGGAGATGGCATGGGCCTGCCAACTGAGCACGTTAGGTGATCTGGGCTTGCCTCTCTCTGTGAACGTGTACTATCGGGATGCTGGTGCTGTGGGTGAGGTCACAGGGGCCTTCATGAGGTGGCAGTGTTCCAATGCCAGGCAGGCTAGGCACAAGTCAAGGATTCTGAACAAGGTTGTGTGTGTCCAAGAGCACAATGGTAGGTATGTTAGTCAGGGTTTCTATGACTACAATGAAACACCATGACCAAAAAGCAACTTGGGGAGCAAAGGGTTTATTTGGTTTATACTTCCATATCTCTGTTCATCATCAAAGGAAGTCAGGACAGGAACTCAAACAGGGCAGGAACCTGGAGAGGAACTAATGCAGAGGCCATGGAGGAGTGCTGCTCACTGACTTGCTTCCCATGGCTTGCTCAGCCTGCTTTCTTATAGAACCCAGGACCACCAGCCCAGGGATGACACCACCCACCATGGGCTGGGCCCTCCCCATCCATCATGAATTAAGCAAATGCCCTGCAGTCTTGCTTCCAGTCAGATCTCACGAAGGCGTTCTCTCAAGTGAGGCTCCCTTCTCTCTGATGACACGCAGCTTGAGTCAAGTTGACATAAAACTTGCCAGCACAGTAGGAAACAAGGGTTTCCATTCAAGTGATTCTGTCTGGCTGAAGACTACAGAAAAGGGGACCTGCAGTCTGAGGGTAGGTGAGCAATGGAGCAGGGGAGGTACCTGCTTATACATTTTTAGGGGAACTCTGGGGAATTTAGATGTTGTCTAAAGAACAAGTCTTGGAAAATCCTCACTGCATCATGGCAAGAAGCCGTGATGGCTATGGTATGCTGTCCATCCCCAGAGCCCCAGAGACATCCCAAATCTGCACTGGACGGGTACTTGTGTTTTGAATGTGAATGTCCCTCAGAGAATCATGTGTTAGAACACTGGGGCACTAGTTTGGAAGGTTTGGAAACTCGAGGAGGTGGAACCTTGCTGGAGGAAGGGAGTTACTGGGAATGAACTTTAAGACTTTATAGGTAAGCCCCTCCTACTTCCTGTCCATTCTGGGCTTCCTGATTGGATGCAATGTGAGCAGCTACCTCATGTATATACTGCTGCATCTTTCCTATCATAATGGACCATATCTCTAAAATTTTAATTCGTAATGGATCCTTCCTCCATAGTTATATTTTGTAAGTATTTGTTCAGAGCAATAAGAAAAGTAACCAATAACATCATCAGTACTGTGAGCATCCCAGTGCTGTGTCCACTCATAGGACAGAAACCTCTATCTCTGTTACCCTATTCAGGAAACAGTGGTGTGCTTTATTTTTAGGTGCAGATGAATAACAGAATGAGTGAATGGAATCCCCTCTTACACACACTCTCATCTCCCTTTGGGTGCAGTATCTTCCTGTGAGTACTGCCAGTATCCCAGATGCCACCACACTCACCCCACTTGTCTAGCCAGACACTTGATGGTCATGGGCTAAGGACTGGCTCAACTCAAATCCTGGCTTTGCTTACTCATTCTGTGAACTTGGGCCTGGTAGTTAACCTTTCTGAAATACAATTTCTCTCTCTGTTCCCTAAGCAGAGATAATGGTTCCTAGCTCCTGGGGCTGTAGAGAAGACTCAGCAAGCAAACACACACTTCCTGCTGTGAGCCCTTTTAGGAAAGAAGGAGGCTGGGCAACAGTGTGCCTTTCCCATCCAGTCTTCACCCTCCTACCGCTGCCGAGCAGAAAGCGCCAGCCTGCTCAAACAAAGCATAGGCTGTGGAGGCAGATATAGGGCATTTCCCCCATTATCCTGGATCTGGGACTGTGGGCTGCTGTTCTCCCCAACTGGTACCTCTCTGTAGCTTAATCCAAAGTCCACCCACTCTGCTAGCCCAGTCCAGCATACACTGATGGGACTCATTGAAGAGTCCCTACCACTGTCCCCTGCTTCCTTGCCAGGCCTACCATGAAGAATGTTCACTGCCTCTCCAGGTTGGGGGACAGTGGCTCCATCAGTGGAGTGGGCTGTTGAATTTGAAGATACAATGATGTAAGAAGAATGGGATAATCTAGGGAACGCCAACGCCAGGACTTGGTCAGATGCCTCTCTATTAGAATTATACCTTCTATATAACTTTCTTAGCACGAAGTTAAGACCAAGAGGCTGGTCAGGCATCCTTGTACATTATCCCACTCCAGCCTGGAACTCCACAGAGTCCCTGGCCTACAGGGAAACTGTGGCCTAGAATTCTGCTGTCAGGGATCCTGCAAAGGGAATCTCCATGTCTTTCTGGGAACGAGCCACAGAATTAAGTGTCAAATAATGCTCTGGTCTGAAACCCTGAAGCTTCAGCCCCATAGTCCAACCATGTGTATACAGGTCACTTAGGGAAACATAGAAGGGCCCAGCATGGGTACCAGGGTTGGCATCACACCATTATATTGCCCTTTATTTGCCCTGTGCTTTTGAAATAGCAAGTGGAATTAAATTAATGGGAAAATAAATAGACACAAAAAATAATAGCAGCTAAATAAGCCGGAAGGAAGAGTCTGAAATTCAGTAAACCAAGACAAATATGGCACTCCTTGGTGCTAGAGACCCAGGCTCTACCATACACTGACACACACATACAAAGTTTACCTCATAGACCAAGATAGCTGTTGAGGCTCCAGTACTGAGACTCATGTTCAAGTCAATAGAGAAAATCAAGGAGGAAAGAGAAAGACCACACCCTCTCCTTTGTTTTAAGGATACTTTCTGGAACTGTACATAGCACCTCATTGTACAGATTGTCCTTTACACCAAACTGCTACATCTTCGTGAGTGCAGCTGTGCCCGCTTGGGTGAGATCATCCCATCTGGGTTTGTTGACTGTTGAGTTCTGTCCTAGAAAGAGGGGGTGGGAAGATCACAGACCCTCACTTGAATATCCAGCCTAGCTGTATGCAATTCTGCCCCAATTGCATGTGGCCTTGGGGAGGGGCTAGAGTACAGAAGCAAGGAAGGACTGGGGGTTGGGGGGAGGCTGCATTGGCACAGACGTGGACAACTCAGTCTATTTGGGGTGCAGGTCTTCCAGTGTGTCTGCTTTGAGGTCACCCAAGCTTCTGTCCCTAACCCCTCACCCCTTGCACGGAAAGCCTGATAAACTTGCTGGTTCCCCAGGGTGAATGCTGGTAGACCCAAACCTGGCCTTAAGAGGGGAGGGTGGACATTGTTTAGGTCTCCTCCTGGGAAAGAATTTAGCAACATACCTCCACCCAGAACCCATGGGTTGGTCTTCCTCACCTGGCCTATTTGGATAGAAAGGAACCTTGAGGAAGGTCACTATTCTGTCTGGCCATCATTCCAGACAAAAACCAGGAAGTCTAGACCTCAACGACTAGAAAGATTATGTATTGAGAAAGAGCTAGCAGCCACTGCCACCACTGAGGAAAACCACTTCCACCCTCAGCTCTCTGTTTTGTTGATCTGTAAAATGTAGTCATCATTTTGTTAGGAGAATTAGCTGAAATTGCATGAAGTGCGCCTTCTTTCCTGGATATGGTGGGCATTTCATACCTCTCAAGAAATACTAATATTCTTAGGACTACATGCTTGCCTTTAAATATACTCCTTAACAAGAAGAGGAATTACTGACTCATGTCCTCTCAGGTGGTATTGAACCCACCCTGGGCTGACTGAATGTTGTGTGACGTAAGCAGAAGCATCTGGTCCCCACCAACAGCTGGTGGCTCACAGGGGCTCAGCTGCAGCCATTACCATCATCCCTGTCTCAGCTCAGTGCAATGAGACCCACAAAAGTGCAAGCACTTATGCAGAGCTTCCACGCAGAGCCCAGGTTCTTCCAAGCCCAGGCCCTTATCCACTGCCTGGCACCCCATTCTGGGAATGAATGCCACAGAGTGCAGCATCCTTATGGCTGTGGGAATCCAGAGAGAGGCTTTTCTTGCAAGCCTGCCTCAGTAGCAGAGACTTTATAGCCAACTCTGTGTTTGGCGGGATGTTGGCCTGCATCTTCTGCCTGTGCAGAGTTATGGGAAACCCCAACAATTATCCCCAGGGGCCTGTGGATCCATGGCCACGGAGAATGCTCATTTCCTAGTGGGTCAGAGCTTTCCTCTGGCCCACCAAGGACCATACTCCTCAGCACCGGTGTGTAGTGTGGCTTTGCATGGATCTATCAGAGGTCCTGTATACCAGTGAGAAACACTGTCGTCAGGAGTGACATCATTAGACTGTCTTTCTCCTCTATAATTACTGCCTGTGGGTGCCATCAGCACAGGGCTTAGAGCTGGGGTTCCGGGTTGGCTGCAATACCCAGAAGGAACCACAGTAGTTGCTCGAGGGCCTTATACCAGAAGGATCCAAGAAGGGCCAGCCAAGGAGTGCTGCCAAGCCTGGCACCAGCTCTGCCTAGAGATGGATTGGCCAAAACAAGGCTCCTTCTACCCTCCCCTGGAGCTCTGGAACCATATGTACCACAGGATCATACACTCCATCTAGAGGGCAAGGTTTGGAAAGTCCTATGGGTATGAGGAGAAAGACTGTATGAATGTGAAGAGACAAGCCACTCTGAATCCTGGGCTCTTGTGCTCATCTGTCTGCTGATGGCTCAGCCTCGGGGAAGAAGAGGTGTCAGAACGGTGGGGAAGGGAAGTGCCAGGGAGTTGGGGGACCTGAGGCTGAAGCTTCAGTGAGTTCTCCATCCTTGGTGGGATGGAGAACCCAATGGATTTTCATACTGGGAGCGTGGAGGATCAGAGATCCTTTAAGCCAAAGTGAAGCCAACCGAACAATGGCTTTAGAAAATTCTCTGGGGAAATATGAAGACAAACACCAGAAACTATCCTTCAGGATTCTCCAGGGAAATATCCAGAGAGATAGGGAGAAAGGGGAGAGAGAGCAGGGAGGCAAGGAGGAGTGTGTATGTGGTGGGAAGGAGTGGAGAGGAAGAGAGGAGGGAAGGGTGGAGGGAGAGAGGGAGGAAGGAAGGAAAAGAGACCTAGTGTGTGTGTGTGTGTGTGTGTGTGTGTGTGTGTGTGTGTGTGTGTGTTCATGTATGTATACAAGTGTGCATAGTTGTATTGTGCAGATGCATGTATGTACTTGGGTACACGTGTGTGCCTATGTGAGGAGACCTTAGAGACCTCGGGTGTCATTTCTGGAAACTGTTCACTTTTTTAGAGCAGTCAGGATCTGTTCTAGTCAGGGTTCCTATTGCTGTGATGACACACCATGACCAAAAGCAACTTGAGGAGGAGAGGGTTCATTTGGCTGACATATCCCAAGTCACAGTCCACTGAGGGAAGCCAAGGCAGGAACTCAAACAGGACAGGAACCTGGAGGCAGAGGCTGATGTAGAAGACATGGAGGGGTGCTGATTACTAGCTTGTTCCTCATGGCTTGCTCAGTCTGCTTTCTTATAGACCACAGGACCACCAGCCCAGGAGTGGCCCCACCTACAATGGGCTGGTTCCTCCCCAGTCAATCACTATTCTAAAAAGAAATGCCCTGCAGGCCTGTCTACAGTCCAGTCTTCTGGAGGTATTTTCTCAATTGGTTTCCTCCTCTCGAATGACTCTAGCTTGTGTCAAATTGACATAAAACTAGCTAACACAGGGTCTCTGGCTGACCAGCAAGCCCCAGAGATCTGCCTGTAGTCACTTTCCCAGCACTGGGATTACAAGTGAACACCACCACACTGGGTGATTTTCACATGGGTTTTCAGGATCAAACTCAGGCCCTTGCACTTGCAAGATGAGTACTTCACTAAACCATCGGCATCTCCCCAGCCCATAAGAGGCCTCTGCAGAGGCTCACTGTAAGGAATTGCCCCACAGGGTTCTATATGAGGTCAGAAGGCTGGAGACTCAGACAGACTTGATGTTTTAGTCTTGGGGCAGGAAACTCCAAGGACTGTATGCTGGGATTTGCACCCAGAGGCCTCTGGGGGTTATAGAGAGCTCTTCATGCCTCAGAACTGTGAAATGGTTTCTGCCCAAAGCCAACCTTGGTTTGGGCTTGTCTTCTCCTCTTGGCTCTACCTGCTCTGGCCAGGCAGTACCAACACATCTTCTCTGTCCTGCCTAACTTGTAAACTCACCAAAGGCAGAAGCCATGTCCTCTCCCAGAGGCCGCTGCATTCATGTAGGACCTGATGCATAGTAGGTGCTCAATAATCATGAGAGGACAACTTTCCAGCTGGAACTGTCCCTATGTCATGTGCATCTCATCATCTCTTCCTTCCTATGCCACTCTGGGTCCCATGGAAACTGGCCGCCACATATCCTTGCAGGACAGAGATGATGACAGGCTTAATGGTGTTGTACAGAGCAGGGCTGAATTATCATTCTGATATTGGTGTGCAAAGTGTCAATGGGTTTGTTCACTCTCCTGTTGCCTGTTCATTAAATGTCACAGGTACCTATGTGCAGTCACAGCAGGTCTGGATTCACACAGCAGAGAACAGCATAGGTTTTTGTTTTTACTCTGAATGAGTTCACTAAGTAATGAGTTCAAAACGACAAAACAGCGCATCTTATGGGCAGTGAGGGAAGAAAGGCAGGTTAGAGAAGGGGCAGAGTTGAGATACCCATCCAGAATAAACTGAGGGTCCCCTCTTCTGCCAGAGGAGGCAGCTGAACTGGGTCTGAATGATAAGTAACCATCATTCAGGGCTCCTCAAAGAGGGGCAGGCTGTGAGCTGGCAGTGAGAAATGACATGGGAAAAGTTCCCATGGCACTGCCAAGACAGCCCTGGAGGCCAGTGTGTGACAGAGAGCTGATCCAATAGAACAATTCTTTGGCTCTCCTGCTGGGAACAGAGTATTTTTTTTCCATGACTTCAGCATCCAGGCCAGCTGCTCATCTGATTCTTGTCATGAACTCCCCTTGTGCAGGCCTCCCTTCCCTTTGCTAGTCCTTGTCCTCAACAGACTTGGCATCTACCTCCTTCAGGAAATCTAAACCAAGTGGGGAGGGGCCTGGGCCATGGAATGAGGGAGCCAGGAAAGACAGAATGGACAACCCCCAATTAGCTGGAGAATGTCAAGCTCTCTCTGTCCACAGAAACCCCTGGGCAAGCCAAGGTTCCGCCTTGCTAGTCCCATCTGTAGAATGGGGGTGGATAAACATGTTCAGTTAATTGCAAGGAAGCACCTACAGACTGAGCCCTTTAATGGGCCAGGGCTGGCCTCTGGTGGGCAGAAGTGAACACTCAGACTCAGCCTGTGCCCTACTGAATCCTCAGTTTACCTTCTTCTGGCTCATCACTGGCGGAACCCTATCATCTTGCAGCTTCCTTACAAAAGTTTGCCTGATGCCCCTTGCCAAGGAGCACCTGGTACCCTTAGCTGGCACCCTTACCTTGTCACCACCGTTGTATCTTCAGTTTTTCTGGGCACCTATCAGCCCTGTACCTCTGGGTAAACTGTGTCTGGAGAAGCCTCACTGCTGGAGCATTTTTACTCCTTTATTTCCCTGGCATGGAAGTGACCCAGGGTAGAAACAAGACAAGGGAAGGTAAATGGGGAGCATGGGATTCTAAGTAGTCATGATGTTTCTTCCACGAAGCCCCATTCCATCGGGCTGTATCCCTTAGGATCTTCTGAGGTTACTTTTAAGCCAGTGTCAGTACCGCGTCCTCCTTTAGGACGGGGGTGTGATCATGTAACTCAAGGGCCTAGCTGAGCCTGTGAATGTTAACTGAATGCCCACCATGTGATGGACACTGACTAAATGTAGAAAACTTTTCAGAGATTTTTATCTCCCTAAATTGTCACCCATCACCTTTATGCAGTTAGTTGGACCACAGGGTTTGCTCTAAACGAGAGATTAGAAAGGCTTTTAATCCACGGGATTGTATCTCTTCATCTGGGTCAGTTAATACAAGCATGCTGTTTGTTATGGAAAAATATCCTGTGTCTATGTGGGCTAAATGGTACCCCACAAACCTTTGCCAATCACCTCATCCTTGGAGCCTAAAGATTCTGACCTTACTTGGAAAAGGATTACCAATGGCAGATACCTTAGAGAAAATGAATGAAGAAGAAAGAATATTTTTTCTTGTTTGAGATTGCAATTGCTCCTGAAAAAAAAAAAATACAAAGAGGAGATTCTATTAATTACCTAGTATATAAGGTAAGTTTACAAAAAACTCAGCCACAGAAAGTACAAATCAGGAGAGATCAATTACGAACTCTTAATTATTTTCAAAAATTGCTGGTACAACACTTTGGACTCACCAAGTAAGATAAATAATGGAATATTTTCTCTGAATTTGCCAAATGCAAATGGACTGGACACTGCTAATGTAGTTCTTACCTGTATATATTTATATGTTATTGTACTCACTGTATATAATTTTACTATGTTAGAGTTAAAACTTCCCTTTTTACTTAGACAAAAAGTGGGATGTCTCTTCACAGGAAGTTGGGGTGGGGGGTAGCCAAGTGAAAATGAGGCAGGTACAGAAGTTGTACAGCCACAAGCCAAGGAACACCAGGGCTACTGGGAGCTGGTAAGGGCAAGGAAGAAGTCCTTCGAGTTCTACGACACCCAGTTTGTGGTGATTTGTCAAGGAGACTTGGGAAGAGAGCATGGTGGTCTTTCCAGGCTCCTGTAGGCAGGAGCACCATGGTACTGATCACTGATTGACTGACTGACTTGGATGCTCTAATCCAGGTCTTCTGGCTGAGGCCTCCCTTGGCTTAGCAGATCCCAGGCAATTCTGTTGCAGTGACTCGGCATTACGCAGTGACTCGGCATTACGCAACATACACATGGAGAGAGGCGAGTGGGGATGTGGGGCGCAACGGCCGCAAAGCTACATCGTCATCATTGGCTGAATGAAATCACCCTGTAACATGGGGAGAGAGATGGTAGAAGCTGGTCTTTTCCATGTACCTCCTGCCACCTCTAGATAGGACCACAGCGAGCCATCCAGAAAGCTGCAGGCCTGCCAGTCAGCCCGGACAGGGACACTGCTTTTGTTGGAGCCATCTGTTGTGGTTTCACATTCTTCCCATCAACGCTTCCCCATCCGTCTCTGAGCCCCATGTGTCACCTCTGAAACCTTGGCTTCCCACCATCCCCACAGCCAATCTCTTTCCTTCTAAGGAAGGAGCCTAGGGTGAAGACATGCAGTTTGAACCACCATGTAATTATAACCAGGGGGAACTTCTTATCACTGATCCTGTTTGGTTGTCTGTAAAATGGGAAGAAAACAATAACACATCCTTGTTTGTTTACTTAGGATTCAAGATAGTCATAGGTATAAGCATTCTCCATGCATTCATTTAATAACTGCAAAATGTTAAAGGCAAAACACTGAGATGAACAAGCAGCAGTTGCACACTCTATCCCAGCTCTGATTCCTTTGTTTTCTGGCTGGTTTTTCCTTTTATTGAGCATTGCTTGTATGTCAGGCTCTGTGTTAGGTATCCTCCATGTCTCATCATTCAGTAATAGCCCCCTCTTCAGCAGAAGCTACCATTATGCCTACTTAACAAGGGGACAAAAAGGGCTCAGAGAACAGTGTCTTATCCAACGTGGCACAAGAAGGCCAACTCTTAACCATCTTCGTCTCCACCTAGAATGACCCATTCCTTCATGGGTTTGGAAAGCTGGACCCCAGTGAACGTCTTGGACCACAGAATGCACACCCTCTGTCTTTACATCCCACAGCACAGGATAAACATCAGTGTATCAGAAAAAGAGTAAATGAAATAAAAAATAAGTGAGTTATCAGGAGTTCTTAGCAAACAGCTTTACACTGAGGTGAAAGAGATTGGCAGGATGGTTCACCTTCTGCTCTCATTTCCTGTGTGACCCTCTGCCTGTCAGCCTTCTTTCAAAAGAAGGCTGCGATAATATGCTCTCAGCCTTGGTCTGGAGTTGGGCCAGGGGATGATAAAGAGTCCTTTCAGCTTGAACAGAGCCAGCTGCCGCCTCCTGCGTTCAATCCTCCGTCCCTAACGGTGTCGAATGGTCTGCGCTCAGTGGTATTTGCAGAGAGGTGAATGACTCTGCTTGTCTCAGCTGTTTTAGAGTTATTAAAAGTGGAAAAGCCAACTTTACATAGCTGGCCCCAGAGCTGCAGGGTGGTCTGGTTTGGAGTGACCCCTCCCTCTTCCATCATGCAATCAGCTGAACCCAGAGCCCTGTCCACATTGGCCCCTCAGGGAGGAGAATGTTCCCTGCTGAAATGTCCGCTGCTGCAGCCTTAGAAAGGGTTAAGCCTTGGGCTGTCTCCAGGCCTGGGCGTTCTCCAGCCTGCCTTGCCTCACTACCTTGCCTCCTGCTGAGATCGGGCCATTAGTTTACTGATAAACAGGGGCACACTCCACCACTGCCACACCGAGCACTGCTGTCCGCACACCCCTCCCCACCTGGAGGTTGCCTTTTCTAGGCAGCTCTAGTCTGACCTTTGGAAACCCTGGGTTTCGAACCAGATTTGGAGGCCCAGATGGACCACTCAGACATACATGAGATCTAAGATGAAAAGTCTTGAGCCAAGAAGAGCACTGACAGACAAGTCTACCCAACCTAGGAGTCAGGTGTTGTCCAAAGAACGCTTACTCCAGAAAGAAGGCCTGAGTCTTTCCCCAGGGGAAACAAGTGACTCCTTCTTCTTGTCCCATTGTATCTCAATTCTTTGGCCTGCCTCCTTGGTTGGACATTAGGGATAACCATGCACCATCAAGGAGGTCCTTTGACAGCCCTAATGAATGACATCTTCGCTGTCCTGCTCCATTAGAGCCCATCTGTCAAATTTGGCCAGCCACATGCTAGAAATGAATTTTACGTTCTTTAAATGACCGAAAGGAAAATCAAAGACCCTCTATGATGTGTAAGGATCACATGAAGGTCAAAGCCAGTGTCCGGAAAGCTTTACTGGAACAAGACACACTTGCTCATTTACACCCTGGCTGACTGCTTTATTGCAGCACCAGCTGGCCTGAGCAGTTCTGACCATTAGCTCTGCCGTGTGACACACTCAAAGCCGCAGAGGTGTCGTCTGCCTCATCCATCCGCGGGAAGAGACATTTTTAGACATGCCATGAATCTGTCTCAGATCTGCCCTGATGGACGGGCATTTCTAGTTGAATTCAGGTGAGGGACTCTAACTTTGAACCCCAACTACATAAAACGTTATTTCCTCAAACTGGTACCTTCCTCTCATGCTTTCAAAACTGGACCCAGTTATTATTATAACATTTTCATTTTTATCCATTAAGTTTTTTGAACAGGTTTTTTTTTTTTTTTTTTTTTTTTTTCTGTCTTATGGCTCCATCATATCCTAGCTTTCACTTTTTGGTTCACAAAGTCTATCTGAAATCTTACAGAAAATCTTTGCTGATCTTTTGACCTAAACTGTTGAACTCTGCCAGAAAATTCTCTTTGGACCACCCAACACTGGTAGAGAAGCCAGAAATCATTTATACACCACAGTCGACATTTTGGTTCAAGAGCTCTCCTCACCTTGGGAGGCCATGAAAAGCTGCCTAAAGACCTATCAGTGGCACTCGTGCCTTGCTCTGGGCCACCTACAGCTCTCTCTTCTCCCTTCCTGGATTCTTCAGTCTCCCTTACTCACAGTGTGTGGGAAGCCTTTTTGCATCTCAAGGACTCTCTTCTCTTCTGCTCTGACCTCCCATAGGAGAAATTGAATTAATCCAGTTGTTTGATGGATCCATGGATCCCAAACCAATGGAGAACGAATTCCCTTTTTCATATTCTCAAGCATCATGTTGGTAGTCAAGTCAGTAGGAAGTGCTATTTGGCATAGGCCTCATCCTCCGGGATTGAGATGATTGGGGACCCTGGACTAGACCTTGGACTCTGGAGCCTACCCTGAGCTGAGCTTCACACGTCCTGACTGAGAGGCTTTCATTTTCTTTGTCTCCAGGGTTCATCTCCTCATCTGTGAGGATGGGCTCAGGTGTCTTTCCCTCCAGACCCACTCCCTGGGCAAGCTGGTAATGAACAACACCATCAGGGCCATATGCGCTGCAGTCAGTGGCTTCCTCCCCTCCAAGTAAAATAGCCCAGGCTCCAAATTTTGACATCCCCAGACTGAGACAAAGATGTCTCCTGAAGCCTTTGCAGATGCCATCTCCACTCCCCCTTCTTGCTCCCCCTCCACTGCATGCCCTGAGGAGTTCTGGATCAGGGACTCACTTCCCACAGCCTGGGGCACAGCCAAGCCCAAGTTCTTCATCCAGGATCAATACTTTTTTTCTTGTTACCTTAAAGAATAATAATGCATGGGCTGCCAATGCCACAGTCCTCTCTATTAGTCCCTCTGTCTGCCTCTGGACTTCCTCTCCCATTGTGTAATGTGTCCTTTACAATGTCCTTTCTGAGTTAAAAATGAAGCACTTGGGATGGGGGATGGGGAGAGGAGGTAGGGAGGGGACTTTGGTCTGTTGAGCTCTGAATTTGCTGAGTTCTTGACTCTTATTACTGCGGCTGCAGTCCCCAAAGCCTGCTGCCTTTTTTCTGCACAAGAATAGCTCAACTCCATGGACTGCTTCCAAGTCCTGAGGCCCCAGTGCTAACGGCAGTGCCATCTCTCTCAGAGACGGGACTCCAGCCTCTTCCCCTTCCCCTTGCTCTCTGCAGGGCAGCCATAGGGACCTTGTTCAGGGCAGGGCTGCTCACACTTCTCTCTCCTCTTGTTCAAATCCTTTTAAGGTTTCCCACCACCCAAAGGATGAAATCTAGATGTCTTTACACAGAAGAGGCTCACAGCTGAATCATACATACATAGTGTATTGGTCTCGAGGGGTAGTTCTAAATGTGATTTTTTTTTTCCTCAGTAGAGCTGCACACTCAGTGGAGATTGAACTCCTGCTCCATTCTTGCTCTGCTCACCCCTTATAATCACCTCCCTCACCCCAGATTAGTGTCCAAGCCCGTCTTACTCCGTGTGAGTCCTAGAAGGAGGCAGGACCTGGGTGCTTACCTCCCTATACCCAGGCAGAGTAGGACACAGGACCCAGTGTGGTCAATTGGATGTCTTCCCTGTGCTTTTAGTCTTGAGGACAATGCACAGGTAGAGGTTAGGGATTGCTCTTGGGCAGGGGCTGAGGCATCAGCATTCAGGCTCTAATCACATGCATCCACACCTGACCCACACTGTGTCTTCCTAGACCCCCACTCTACCTGACCCCGACTGATTCTCTAGCCTTACCTTTGACTCCATGGGTCACTCCATAGCCTTCCTTTCTGCCCTTTCCCATGTGTTGTAACCAGAGTGAACTGATGTAATAAGCTGTCCAGCTTGGTGCCCTGGGCCAGCCACTGCAGCCTCTGCTCTTTGACCATTCCGCTCTTCTACATCATGTCCACCTATGCTGCTGCTCACGGAGAGGCCAGCCTTGTCACAGGACTCTTTCTCTGAGTGGACCAATGAAATTTTTCCGATGGCAAGTTTTTGCAATTTGCAAACAAAAGCATCCCCAAACAGCCATTAAATGTAATACTTTCCCCTTTACTTGACACACATTTACTGAGCACTTACTTTGGGACAGGCTCAAGGGAAGTCAACACAGAGCCTCTGAATGTTGTTACCATAGGGAGTGAGTAGACCATGGGAGAAGACAAAATGGAACCTCTTAATGAAACCTAATTATCACCACTGGTAGTTTATTAAGTGAGAATTGAACAAATGTACTCTCACTGGGAGGTAAGTGTAAATGGACATTTCCTGTTCTGACCACCCAGTCCCAAATAACCACACAGAGGCTTATATTAATTGTAAATGCTCAGCCACTAGCTCAGGCTTATTACTAACTAGCTCTTACAACTTAAATTAACCCATTTCTATTAATCTACATTCTGCCACATGGCTCATGGTTTTACCTGTCCTCTAGCATGTCTTGCATCCTGGGTAGCTGGTTGGCATCTCTTCTGACTCCACCTTCCTTATTCACATCATTCTAAGTTTGGCTTTCCCACCTAACTTCCTGCCCAGCTACTGGCCTGTCAGCTTCTTATTAACCAATGAGAGTAATACATATTCATAGTATTGTTCCACAGCAGGTAAGGAACCCTGAATAAAGCAGACAGGACAGGGACCCTGGACCAAGTTTAAGGGGCACCTTCTCCAGTGGTACTGAATGCCAAGTCTTCAATGCTAGGCAAAAAATTCATGTTTGGCCACCACCAGCCAATATTCTATTTATACCCACTCAAATGCCTACCCCTAGAGATTTTCCCTGGTCAGTATTATCAAGAAGGGTCCAACTCGCAGTGGTTCTCAACATGTGGGTCACTTTGGGGTCAAACTACCCTTTCACAGGGGTCTTCTAAGACCATTGGAAAACACAGATAATTTATATTATGACTCATGACATTAGCAAAATTATAGTTATGAAGTAGCAATGAAAATACTTTTATGGTTGGGGGTTACCACAAAATGAAGAACTGTATTAAAGGGTAGCAGCATTAGGAAGGTTGAGAACCAATAGTTCAGAGAGACATATAGTTACTTCTACTACCCACTTCTTAGTCCCCTCCAGTTCTGCATTTATCCTCAAGGCTGATGTTTAGAGCCAAAGATCTTGCCCTGTCTGATCCTGTCAAGCTCTTATGCCCTTGTGCCTCAGTTTCTCATCTGTAGTATGGCAGAGAGTTGGAACTGTATTATTAATTGTCAGGGTGGCTATGAAGATGGAATGTGGGATTCCAGTTTTGAGTACACTGGATATTGAACAGCCACATAACTCTACTGGTTAGCTTGACCCAAAGAATAACTGAGCTCATGTCTCCAACAGACTGAAGGCATTTAAATTACTGTCATGTTTTTGTAGGATGAGTGAATGAGTCTGAGTTCTTCAAGCTAAAAGGCCCTGTGGAACTCTCCCACTGTAGGTCTCCAAAATGGTCACACACCCTTTCAGACCATCCCCTCTCTCCACCAAAAAACCAAGACCTGGCTGGGCCTCAGGATGGCTAGCCCCTCTACCAGGCTCAGGTCTCGTCTTGTTTACCATTGCTTAGGCTTAGCACAATCCTGAATTCCTCCCAGAAAAATTCCAGGACACTTGGATCAAGTCAGATACCCAGAATGGACAGATAATAGTGAGCTTGACTTGTTAGCCACTCTTTCAATTACAATTGTGTTTATAATTGGCTCATTGGTACCTGTCTTTCTTTCAGAAATATGAGTTTCTTATAGATAGAGTCTCTAGGTAGCCTAGTTGGCGTTGATCTCCAAAGTATCAATGAAAGTTCTCAATAAATATTAATCAAATGAATAATTTGTTTTTGAGACAGGGTCTTTCTATCTAGTCCTGGCTGTCCTGGAACTCACTATGTAGACCATGCAGACTTCAAACTCACAGAGATCTGCTTGACTCTGCCTCCCTAGTGCTAGGATTAAAGGTGTACCCCACCACACCCAGCACAAATAAATATTTTAATAAGTATATTAATGTCATTCTCTCTTCACAGTAGGTGTTGAACTAGACAATGTGACATCTTGTCTACATCAAAATCCAAGGGCAGCTGTGATGAATTAACTGGTTAATAGATATCTGAGGGTTACTATTGCTGTGATCAAACACCATGATCAAAGCAACTTGTGGAGGAGAGAGTTTATTAAGCTTACGCTTCCACATTGTAGTTCATCAAAGGAAATCAGGACAGGAACTCAAACAGAGCAGGAACCTGGAAGCGGGAGCTGATGCAGAGGCCGTGGATGAGTGCTGCTTACTGGCTTGCTCCTCATGGCTTGCTCAGCCTGATTTCTTATAGAACCTAGGTCCACCAGACCAAGGATAGCCCAACCACAATGGGCTGGGCCCTCCCCATCAATCACTAATTAGGAAAATGTCCTACAGGCTTGCCTACAGCCCGATCTTATAGAGGCAAATCCTCAGTTGAGGTTCCTTTCTCTCTGATGACTCTAGCTTGTGTCAAATTGACATAAAACTAGTCAGTACAATAGAAATATCTGCATATTTAGGCAGAAATGTACATGGAACCACACCCCATGGACCTAATCATACATGACTGTCATGCAGTACTCGTTTGGGTCTGACAGAGATAAATCCTTTCTTGTAATATTAAAAACCTAAAAGATTCCAAGGCCTGTCCAACACTCAATCTGCAGATAGTTAATAAGCATCCACAATCTAGGACCTCATAGATACCAAACTCTGAGGATATCTAAGCCCATAAAATGATACAATACATGTGTATAATCTATGCATGTCCATCTGTGCATTTTTAAATAATATCTAGATGACTTATAGTAACCAATGCAATGCAGATTCAGTATCATAATTATTATACTGTGTTGTTCAGGGAATAATGACAAGGTAAGTCTATCCAATGGCCTGGGGATATAGCTCAATTGGTAAGTCCTTGTAAGCACAAGCATGGGGACCTGAGTCTTTTCCCACATCAAAAGCCAGGCACAGCAGCAGAGGCCTGTAATCTCAGCACCAGGGAGGCAGAGATAAGAACCCGGTGCTGGTCAGCCAGACTAGCCAAACTGATGAAGAGTTCAGTGAATGACTCTGTCTCAAAATATAAGATGGAGGGCAACTAAGGACAACATCCAATAGCAACCTCTGACCTCTATGTGCACGGACACACATGCTCACACACATGAACATGTGTGCATTCACATATGCATGCAATGCGTACATATTCAATACTGGTGCATTTCTTTCCAATTAAGAAAAGTTGAGTGGTTGAATTCAAGGATGAAGAACCAGTGGATACAGAGGACCAATTGTACTGCTCACTAGTTCAGTGGCTCCTGGGGGCCAGGCCTTGTGTCCTGTACTGGTGTGGCTGAAATAATCAATACTCTGTTCTCAGAGAGTCTACATGCTGGTTGGGGAGACAGAAAACAATAAAGCAATACAGTATTGTCTTGAGCAAAGTGTTTTCAAAAACTGTGATTAATTACCAAGAAGTACCGTATGGACTAGCCAGAGGCAGCCATGGTTCTGAGATAGGGATGAAGCTCAGAGAGAAGGACCATCCCAAGTGAGTGGATGAGCGGCAGGGCTGCAGTTTGTCCCTGCATCCCTCAGGAGCATTGTTTCTTTCTTTATCCCACACACCCTGAGCAAGGTGGCAAGAGTCAGAGGCTTTGGGGCCCAGATGGCGCTGCAATTTTGCATTAAGTAGGATTTGCCGCAACCAGCCCAGGTGTTTCCCGCTGGTTGGAAAGCAGTTTGTCACCATTTGGTGTTTTGGGGAAGACAGCCATAGTGAGAAGCATTGCTAACTGCAATGTAAATGACAGACCCTGCCAGACACTGATGGCAGCCCCATGGCTTGGGTGCTAAGCATGAAGGAGTCCTTTGATTGTTCCTCAGAAAGTCCTGAGCTTATTAACTATTTCTACAGACACCATCCCACCCCTTGCTCTTGATGCACACATTCTCACCCCAGCAGGTTATCCCCAGGGGATGTGATCAAGGCAAGGACCTTGCCGAGGCCTTAGAGGACCTATGAGCTTTTGTGCCTTCATGCTTCTGTCCATACCAGCCTTGGTGATTTCACAAATAAGCCAAGCTCATTGTGCTTAGTGGTCCCAGGAGCTTCGGTTACGCCATTATGAATGTCTTTTTAGAGTCGCCTTCTTCACAAGCCTGACTGCTTAAATGTCACCTCTTCAGACAGGTTTTTTGTACCTCCTTGTCTTAAACAGTGTCCCTAGTCACCTTCTGAGACTTCATTCTGCCTTGTTTCATGTCACAGCCATGATGACTCCCTGGCATGGAATTAACCTTTACATAACTGTAGCACCTGCTTGTGTTATATTGGCTATTTCTCCCACCAACTGGTAAATGCCAGAAGGGAAGGAACTTCACTCACTGCTCTATGTCCTGGACTTAGGGTAGGTGGGAAGGAAAATCTTACTGAGTGGATGAAGTCTCCCTCTGCCCTTCTAGATCATTCCCATTCTACAAGGACAAGCTTTCCATGGTTAGTGGAAGAGGGTGCCAGGTGCAATGTGTTCAGTGTCCTGATCCCACTCCCTATCTTCTACCCCCAACAAATTCCCACAACTCTGTAGATGACAGTGTGAATGATTGATCGTGGACTTGTACAAGGGATATCTTTGGACAACCATGAGCCACACCACTCTGTGTTTTGATTCTGGCTTTATAACCTCCTGCCTATTGAGTATATGTATAAAATCTCTAAACCTTAGTCTCTTCATCTGCAAGGTGGGATGACTGATAGGACCTTCTTCAGTGATTATAAGCTAATTTATGTGAAGTTTTTAGCAATCAACATGTATAGTGCTCTAATATAAACATACAACTATATGTGTGTTTTGCTGGTAGGAGCTTAAGTGAGATGCTGAGGGATACATGGAAAAGCCATAGAAGGTAAGTTGGATAAAAAGTAATAATAACTGCTAACATTCTCATCAAAGAGTCACAGATTCCAAGTCCACTCGAATCTGGCAAGCCACTTAAACAAGTGGACCAGGCAGAATGGCCAACAGGGACAACTCCATGTAAGGGGTAATGGCTGCTTATTTCCTGCCAGGATTTGGCAGGGACAATCTTGGCTCAGCAAGATCAGAGCTTCCAGTTGTCAGAGAAACATTTGAGTCTTTGTGTTGGCTAGAATCTTGCAGTTATCATATACAGGATCCTCTTTGATGTGGACTGACATCCTGATAATCCCATTCTAAGGTGAAAATATGCTAAGTTGGAAATGCCTTTTAAGGACTTACACAACAGAGTACCCCACCTTAGCAGTCTGTATAGATCAGTTGTCACCCACACCCACTCCATCCATGGTTGGTTAGGTGCTGCAGCCTACTGTACTGGCCAACATCATGAAAGAGTGTAGCCCAGCAAGTCACGAGCATGGAAAAAGATTAACACTTGCAATGTGAGGTACATTTTCTATCGAATGCATATTGTTCTTGCCCCATGGTCAAATCTGTAAATTGTTAGTTGAATCACCCTTAGCCAGGATGGTCTATACTGGCAAATAAGTCATTCAGTGCTTTGCAACCACCAAGCCAAGGTGGGCCACTTCCTGTTGTGAACTGCTAGAGTCTGGTTTTAATTTAATTGACTCCATGGAAGTATCACTTACCTGCAGAATAATGAACCTATATTAAGTGTACAGGTCCATGAACTTTGAAAAATGGACCAATGTAGCCTCATTACCAAGGTATAAAATGCTTCTGCTATCTTAGAAAGTTCAGTGGAGTCTCTTCCCAAACAGCACCTCCACCCTAGCAGGTCTCAGGCAATTGCAAATCTACTTCTGTCCCCATGAGACTAGTTTTGTTTATTCTAGAATTCCATATGAATAAGACACAAACATGATGGACTTGATGTGTGTCTGGTTCCCTTCACACACACACACACACACACACACACACACACACACACACACACAC
>CABHPH010112796.1:23515-58755 GCA_902168325.1 Peromyscus nudipes
ACACACACACACACACACACACACACACACACACACACACACACACATTGTAAATTTCTTTTATCTTTTTGAGACTTGCTTTGTGGCTCGGTGCATTGTGAATACCCCATCTACCCTTCAAAAGAATGTGCATTCTGCTTTGCTGATGTAGTGCTCTACTAATATTAGTTAGCTGTTTGCTGGCATTGTTCAGATTGTCTGCATCTTAAACTAATTATTTCTATCTGTTTGTTCCATGGGTTTCTGAGAGGAGGGTGCTAACACCTCTAGCCAAGGTTGTGGGATTACCTACTTTCCCCTTCCATTTTGTTAATTTTTGCTTTTTGTATTCAAAGCTCTTCTATTTTTGACTATGTATGAACTTAATGGATGTTTAGTAACTAACGATATATGGAATGTGTATCTGCCTGTCTGTTTCATCAATTTAAAAGTCTTCATTTTGCTTTCATAACACCTGTGGTCTCAAAGTCTTGTTTACCTGGTGTTTCTGTGGCCATTTCTACCTATGATAACTGCATCTGTTAAACATGTTCCATTACTTTAAAGTGGGTTTCTTATAGGCAGTGTATACTTGGGTCACTCTTTTCTTACCACTCTAAAAGGTTTTGATCATTTAATTACAGTATTTAGTCCATTAACAGCTAGTGTAACAATTGACATGGTTGGGTTTAGAATTTACTATTTTATTGTATCTGTTCTTTAATTTTTAGAGGATTTATTTTCATAGTTTTTCTGTTCCTTGGTTTCTGTCTTTAGAAACATCACATGAGTGTTTCTTACCAGTCAGATTTCAGTTTATCAATTAGCTATCTCTGCTTTCAGCTCCACTTCTTCTAATTATTCCCGTGCATTCTCTTTTTCCCTCTCAAATTCAAGAAGCTACACATAAATATGTAAATACAGCCTGCTGAGCTGATTCAGTGCTGCTTGTACATGCACAGTTTCAGGGCTGACCCCTTGGTAATGTATAACCAGTCAGGGGGCTCATTCCTGGGGAAGGGTATTCCTCCCTCTCTCGGCAGTCACTAGCTGCCGATAGTTCTTTGTAGAGGAGTGGGGCCCCATGAGATTTTGACCTTCCACGTTAGCATCTCTATTGGCATTGTTCACGTCTTTTTTTAGGCAACCATATTGGTGCAGTCTCATGGGTGTGACGTCCCTGCCATTTCTAGGAGACATCATCGCATAGCAGACTTCCTGGCCCTCTAGCTCTTTCAGCCCTTCTGTGTCCTCTTCTGTGATGGTCCTTGAACCGTCAGGTGCAGGAGTTGTATTGCAGATGTCTCCATCGGGATGGGAGCCTCATGGTCAGTTGTCCTCTGTATTTTGACCAGTTGTGGGTTTCTGGGATGGTCTCCATCTGCTGCACAGGGAAGCTTTTTGGATGAGGGCTGAGAGCTATCTGTGCATATAAGGATGTGTGTTTATAGTGCAGTTAGGAAGTGTTCTTGTCTAGTAGAGTGGCAATAGTAGGTTCCTAAGACAAGATGACAGTGTTTTCCCTCAGATGTTACTTAGGTTTCTCATCACACTTGACTTACTGAAACAGATCGTTCTCTCTGTGTAGACTCTTTTATTCAGCTGTTGCTTCCACTTGAGATGTTGCCTGGCATCTACTTTTCAGTGCCCTCGGACTTCAGTGGTGGCTTGTTTTTGTTTGTCTCAACAATCTGTCGTTTGCTATCTGTTCCTAGGTGGGATCTGTTAAGAGGCACTTGGCCAGAGGCAGAGGCACACAGTGATTTTGAAATTCATCTGCTTTGCACATATCTGCATTTTCTCCTTTTGACTGGTAAGTAGCATTCTGTCTCATTGATATGTGCCACAGCCTTTTTATTCTCATCCACCTCCCCACGGACACTTAGGTTAGTACTAATTTGGGGGCCATAATGAATACAATTACTAGGAGATAGGATGACAAGCCATTGCTTTTAAATATTAGTCCTCTGTACCTTGCAGTCACTTGATGTCAGAAATTCTGGAAGGCAAGGACTATTACTCTCAACTTATAGACGAGGTTCCTAAGCTTAGTAAGGTTCTCACTTCTTAAACCACACCCAGAGTCCGTGCCATCCCAGTCACCTTGCAGATCTAACTAGGCAGCCCTCACTTCACACCTTACAGGAAACAGGCAGCGTGGAGGACAGGCAAGCACTGGATGGACTATTTTAATTCATAAATAGTATCTGGTGTTAAATGTACCTTAACATGTTCATCACTTTCCTCTTTAGACTATGTTTAATGTGGAAACTGTGAGTTTCACCTTCCCACAATGTGTATTCTGTTGCAAAACTTTTAATTTTTTTTGTAAAAATAGGCAAGCCTGATTAAGAATCAGAAAGCATTCCAGCATGGATAGGGGAGGGATACCTGAAACCCGACCCCACCCCCAAGCTATTGACTGCTCATGGCTGCGAGGAGAGGGGGGAGTGATTTTGTTCAGTGATGTGGCCACTGGTATTTCTTCCATGCTCCTGTGGATGGCCCTGTATCCGTGTGTATACGGGCACCATTTATTAGACTCAGTGGGTTAGCTTTAATTTTAGTAAGAGGATATGAAGTTGGGAGGGGGATGGAGTATGGTTAGGGAGGAGTTGGGGGAAGGGAGTGGGAGAGGATATGATCAAAATGCATTGTGTGCATATATGAAAACTTGAAGAATTAGTATTATTGTATTTAATTATTATACTTAATAATTGTTGTATTTTAGAAAAGAATCAAAGCATCCAAATTCTTAGTTTTGTTGCCAATTTACTGTGTGACTGGAAAGTCCCTTCCCTCTGTCTCTGGGCCTCAGTTTTTCTCCTTTGCATAGTGAATGAGGGAAGGTTCTTGGCACTGATGAGAAGTCAGCTTCTGTGAGTTTGGGGGACTGTGGGCTTTGGGCCTCCGAGGGGAATCACGGGCCAGGAAACCCTTTGAGAGTGACTCTGCCACCCCAGCAGTGCCTTTGCAAGGCATGCAGCCCTCAGCAGGGCCAGTCCTGAGCACATTGAAACATGTGTGCAGGGTGCTTCCAGCCTGCCTCCTGGGTGTCACAGGGCCCGGAGACCAGGCCTTCCCTGTGGCCTCTTGCTGGGGACAATTCACACAGTTTCACTGAGACGAACAGAAAGACCCCTGCAGATGATACAGGTGCAGGCTCGCCTGGAGTGAGGGCCCAAGCAGTCTCAGTTACCACAGTGGGCAACATCTCCCAGACCTGCCAGTCAATATGCTCCTCCAAGAATACAATCCCTCAGCAGTCTGGAGCAGTTGACAGGAGGGTCTGGAAGGGCTGCCTGCTCCAGCCAGCACAGACAAGTGGCATGTCCTCTGGAGAGGGCAGCAGGGAGAGTCGTCCCCCTCAAGCAAATCTCAGGGCACAGGAATCAGCTCTGTACTCCTCTCCAGTAGCAGAGTTTCTCCAAATTTAGCCACTCAGGCATTACTTCTGCTTTCTTCTTTATATTTTACGGAAGGGGAGGGCACATCACATATTATCTGCACTATTGAGTGTGTGTGTGTGTGTGTGTGTGTGTGTGTGTGTGTGTGTGATTTGACGTATATCCCAGGATGGTCTCATTTCGGTATGTAGCTGAAGCTGGCATTCCACTTTTTATCTGCATTATTGCTCACTTCTATTCTATCTATAATTTCATCCTTATTGTAAAACGAATATAGAAAGGAATCTTTACGTTATTACTTAAAAAAAAAATAAGCCAGCTTTACTTATCTAGAGAAGGTAATTGTAAAAGAAAATTCAGTCAAACAAACTGCTATTCAATGAGAGTTGAAAACCATTTTCTGCAAAGGGCTTTGAGCCTTTGCAAAACAGGGAGATAAGCAAGCATTAGGATGTGAAAATGTCATCTGGGGAATTTCCCCTTGGCGGAAATAAGGCCTGAGCAGAGGTTGTAAGGATAAACCTTCCTTGACTTAGTGTCACTCAGCACCCTGTGCCCACATCATCCAGGATCACCTTGTGTGTCCCCTCGACAGGTCCTCCCATGCTCGGGAATTCAGCCTTATCTTTTTGTCCTCAGCGTCCCCGGGTGACTTCATGAGGAGGATGGTTATCTTCCTATGCTCATTGTGAGAGACCCAAAGTTTGGAATTGGACATCTTTTTTAAAAATGCAAGCTTTGGGGCTGAGATGGCTCAGCGGGTATGGTTGCTTGCTGCCAAACCTGCCAATCTGAGTTTGACCCCTAGCATCCAATCTAGTGTAGAGAGAGCACCAACTTCTGAAAGTTGTCCTTTGATCTTTACAGGTTTGCTGTAGCTCATGTGAGCACCCCCACATACATAAACGAGTATAACTAAATTTAAAAATTAAGGTCTTTGTTATGCAGCACTCCCCAAGCATGGCAGAGTAGGACTTGAGAGCTACCCAGGGTTCCATTGGCCTGAACTCCTCCTGGGTCTCATTTTGGACCAGTACTTTCTCCCCTGCATAACTGAACGCTGTGACTGAATTGTGTCCCAACACCACCAAAATGTTAAAACTCCAGTGGGGCTGTTTTTGGAGACTTTCACCTCTGTGTCTGTCTTCTGGGCAAAGGAGAAAATTCTAGTCCTTCTTTGCCCCTGTGAGGTCTTCAGAGCATCAGGATATGATCATGGGTACAAAACAGATTGGCAACACTAATGGAGACCGGGCTCCCTTTGCTCTGCCCCCACCTCTTCCGTGAGTAAACCACAGCCAACTCCATCCTGTTGTGACAGAGTCAGATCTGGAACTGTGGACATTATTACTCAGTCCAGTGCTATCTCCAAAGCCACTGGATAAAGTAAGATGTGGCCTCTCTTGTCAACAGATCCCTGGCATCTTTTCCCTGAGATCAGATACCATTTTTATTTCTTCTAACAGTTTCATTCACCTCCATTGTAATTGTTGACCACGGCTTACCTATCTGCTTCTCTATCATGGATGTTTCACTAATACAAGCTCTGCCCTGATCCAAACACCTCTGTGAAGCACAGTCATGTGCTTGTGTCTTTGCACTGTCACTTTCAAAAAGAAATTCCCAGACAAAAAGACATTCCAAATCAAAGGAGATGCAATCAGACCCTCTTATGTTCACTATCAAGAAAGGCTCTTCAGAAAGGCTGTTTCACTTTGTTCTCCATCCAAAAGGAGAAGAGGCAGGAACTCATCTCATCCTGGGCTTGGCAGCCCTCGGCTGTGTTAATGTGCAGGTTGAGGAACATAACGTTCATGTGTTCTTTTGCACATTTTAAAATCATTAGTGGGACTGCACATCTCTTCTTACACTGATCATCTATTTAAAGGTTTTCCTTGGTGAAAATAGATTTGCCTATTTTCTACTGGTAAAAATCACAAAATCAAAAAAAAAAAAAAAAAAAGCCTGCTAGTTTGCCAGAGATCCAATCAAATGGTTGTGAAGTTTTGAGTTGGATGTTGTAATATTGCCCTTTGCTTTGGTTTTCTCTTCTACTCCACAGATAGAGGCATTGCCACAGGGAAACAGCTCATTTGTATGCGGTCCATTTTGCATACAAAGTTCTTTGAGGGTTGGTTCCCCTTCAGATGTCAAAAAAGGGGCTTCCATCTGGGCAAGGGTCTAAGCACTAGGTTCTCACTAGAAGACAGTCTGGGGAAGTCCCCAGTGTGGCTAAGGTTCATAGCTTCTTGTGCAGCCATTGCAAGGCTCCCCGCGCGCTTGCGCTTGTGTGTGTGTGTGTGTGTGTGTGTGTGTGCGCGCGCGCGCGCTCTTAGCAGGATCTGAGGCCTCCAAGGCCCCACCCTGCTTGCTGCTCTGCTGCCTTCTCATTCTTTACTGCTTCGGCTCTAAACACATGCATGTCTCTCTCCTCCTGGTCTTTACACATACTCCACCTCTGCCTATGACACTCTTTTCTCCTTCCCAAAGGAAATACAACCCTCCTCATACTGGCCCAAACGTCATTGACTCTGGGGACCCTTCCCTGAACCCCTCATCTGAGATAGCTGCCTCTTTCAGTCTAACCCATCCCAACACATGCTCAGACCACGTGCTATTTACTTTGCATTTTTCTATCAGACCATGAGTTCCTCAAAGGTCTGCCAGCCATTATAGTTTTAACACCCAGCACAGTGCTGGGCGCACCATGGCTTCTTAATAGACATTTGGAGAATATGTGAATGCATGGATGAGTGTCTGATACTCAGGGACAGTGTCCTCCAACCTGTGACTGACTAAGTTAGCTGATCACTGCTAAGGAGGAAAAGCATGTACCATGGGAGACCATGGGGATCTCAGGACAGAATGCTGGAGGACTAAAGGGTCTGAACTTTAAGGAGTATCAGGAGGATGGTTCAAGGAAGGGGGCAATCTTTGGATTGGATGTGGTGAGAAAGAGGCATCCAAGGACTGGCCATCTCTGTAATTCTTGTCCAAATGGTAGAAGACTAAGCTTAGGCTCAGGCTAAGCTGGTAATGAAGTAAGTATGCCTTTTTCTTACCCAAAACAGGGGGTGCATGGCCACATTGCAGGATGGACAGTGTTTATGATTCTGTCTTGACCTGTGACGATTTAAAAAAAAATAGTCTTGCATGGATATTTATGGTCTGAGAAACTGTTTCACATTGAACAGGAGAACATAAAGCCTAGCTTGAAGGGTCAGGCAGCCCCTGCCAGATGCCCATCAGCCCAGTCACCTGCCAGCACCTCTACTTCCCACTTCTCTTCCCTCCCTGCCCCTTTTATATAGGTGGTGTGTGGAAGTGTGGAGACACAGACACATAGGAAGCCTGGCTGTGGGTGTCTGAGTGCACATCTAGTACCAACAGGCAATAAGATTCTGGCTTAGTTTTATTTACTTTGTGGGGTTCAATTTCCTCAGACTTAAAAGTGATGACCTTAGAACTAGATTCCTAGGAGAGCATTTTGTTCTGCTCTCTGGGAGGGATGGAGAGACTGCACTGTGGTCTCAGGCTACAGCCCAAGTCTTCATTTCCTGTTAAAATCAATGGCTTCTAGCACCTGTGGATGAATGTGAGAAAGCATGTGCCCCATGTGCATGCATGCCATGTGGTGTGAACTTTTCTGGCACTTTTAAATTCCACTGTGGATGTAGCTCCCACATGTTACCCACGTCCGATGCCCCCACTGAGTTTGGGGGTTTGGAATCGTGAGAATGGAGGTGGGAAGTCCAGAGCGGGCCTTTGGCTCCTGTTTCCCGAACTGCTGGGTTAGGAAAGCATGCGGGGTGGGATAGTGGGAGAGACTGTGTTCCTTCTGTAGCTTGTATGTTTCCTAGGTTTTGGAAAATTGCACCTTAGTTCCTAAAATTTATTTTTAAAATTAAAAAAAAAATAAAATCAAACAAGTGAGGGAGCAATGATTTAACGATTTGTAAGAAATTGACCATTTAAGAGATTTCCTCTTAGAAAGGCAGTTCTGGATGCGGAGTCAACATGAGGATCGAGAAATGTTACTTCTGTTCCGGGCCGATCTACCTGGGCCACGGCATGATGTTTGTCTGCAACGACTGCAAGGTGTTCCTATTCTGCAAATCCAAGTGTCATAAAAACTTCAAGAAGTGGAACCCACGCAAGGTCAGGTGGACTAAAGCCTTCGGGGAAAGCGGCTGGCAAGGAGCTCACCAGGGACAACTCATTTGAATTTGAAAAATGTAGAAATGAACCTGTGAAATACCAGCGAGAGCTCTGGAGTAAAACCACTGATGCAATGAAGAGGGTTGAAGAGATCAAGCAGAAACTCCAGGCTAAGTTTATAATGAACAGGTTGAAGAAAAACAAAGAGCTACAGAAGGTTCAGGACATCAAAGAAGTCCAGCAGAGCATCCATCTTACCCGGGCTCCTCTTGCAGGCAAAGGAAAGCAGCTGGAAGAAAAAATGGTCCAGCGGTTGTAGGAGGATGTGGACATGGAGGATGCTTCCTAATGGTGCCTCCTGCAACCAGCCCTGGGCACAGTGGAAACCAGTGGAGACTGTCGGTCCCTAAGTTACTGATTGGTTACGTAAGGTCCCTCAGACAAAGGTGATTCACATGCTTCCCTCTTATACTGCAGCCCGTAGAAGCATCCATCGTGGGTGTTAGATCTCAGCTCAATGTTCTGCTTCGCTGTGCTATGCTCACAGAAACACAAAGGTTTGTGTGTAGATGAAGGTATGAACTCTGGACATACTATAGTTTGAGTTGTTGCTTAATGGCACCAGACAACATTTCTGTGCTGACTGTCTTGCTAGTGTGAAATCTGTCACGACGTATTTTCCTTGCACTAGGATAGTCTGTTTATTAGGGTTATTGAAGCAGAGGTCACAACAAGGAACTAATAGTTCTCAGGACAACCTCAGTCTCTTGATTTGCTTTAATCTTGTTAGTAGCTTCTTAGAGTTGCATGCTGACTGCATACAATGCTACAACCAAGTTGAATTATGCTGGGCTGTCCGCCCCGCTTCAGCCATTCCAATAGGCAGCTTGTGAGGATGGGGGTGGGGCATAGTTGAATAAACTTTGCCAGAATGGTACCTTATTACTGCTTTGGAGAATGCTCAATTCCAAGTTGTGACTTCTGGTCCAACACCTCTCCCTGCCATTCTCTCCAGCCCAGCAATGGTCTAGAAGCTCCAGCCCAGCAATGGTCTAGAAGCAGAAGAATCTTGGTATCTTTTAAAATTTATTATGTGGTTTCTTTTTTGGTTTTTTTGAGACAGTGTCTCTCATATTATGTAGCTCTGGCTGTCTTGGAACTAACTCTGTAGACCAGGCTGCCTTGAACTCATAGAGATCCACCTGCTTCTGCCTCCTGAATGCTGGGATTAAAGGTGTACACCATCACACCCAGCATTTTTTATTTTCTTTAAAAAGAAAACAAATAAACAATTGTTTTTGGAAAATAGAATTTATGGATAGAATGTTGCTTATTATTTGTACATAAATAAAACCATTTCTAAAGTAAATGCCTAGGAGGAGGAGGAGGAGGAGGGCAGTTCTGGGCTTTTCATGTTTACTCTCTTACTTGATTCTGCTAGAAACACTGACATTGGCTCCTTTGATCATCTTCACTTAGGAGATGATCATGGAGGCTCAGAGAAGTGAGGTCACTGGTCTACCATTGTCAGCATGTCCAAGACCCAGTTAGGTTTGAATCCTAACTCAGAATAGATCCCAAGCCCGCATTCTCATTCCTTAGCTTGTTTTATGGTCTTTCCTTCCCAGTGCTGGCAGGTTATAATGGTGACTGTTAACCTTCTGTCTTTGCTATAAAACTGGGCCTACCCCATTCCAACATAGTAGCTACGCAAGCATACAAGGGTCCAGGGTCAGGGCCATACACAATCTCGTGTGTGTGTGTGTGTGTGTGTGTGTGTGTGTGTGTGTGTGTATCATTTAGCCCTTTTCTTGCAATCTAGACTCCAGTAAATCCAATTATTTCTGGACAAAAAAGCATTGGACCATTGCAGGAAAGCTAGGATTGATATAGATTGAATTTGGGAGTCAGTCTAGAAAGATGTCACCCATCCTACTGTCTCCTAAAGGGATAAGAATGTTGGAGTAGCCTGCAAAGCTGAGGGTTGGGGACACTGAAACTTCTCCTGGGGATAAAGAGACAGACAAAAAGATTAATAACTAGTCTTAAATTACGTTCGTTCATTTGTATACCCTATCTTTCATTCAGCGTTAAGCAAACACATTCCCATCAACCAGGGACTGTGATGACGTCCCTGAAGACCCTTGAGATGAGGTTCTAACCCTTAAGGTCCACAGCCTATAAACTCTAGACAAATGGAGGAAAAATGGTAACACATGGGTCAGGGGCTAATGCCGTAAAGACATATGGTTGCTGCAGGCACCATTTCCAGGTGCACATATAGTCGTGTGCCACCTAACAGTGGGAACGGGCTGGGAGGTGTGCACCCTCAGATGGCGCCTGTCATGAGAATGTTCACACAGACCACAGTGGCTACAAAAATCACCAGGCAGAAGGATCTTAAGACAACACTGTTGTTGTCGCATATGCAGTCTGCCCTTGACTGGTCCATCAACGTGACTCATGTCTGGAGCTTCTTAGATGAGAAACGAAGGTCCAGGCAGCAAGGAGGGGCTTGGGGAAAGAAAGGAGAGCCTGACAAGGACCATGGCGACAGCAGGAGCTTGACTCCAGCAGGTTTTCTGCTTTGTTTTATTTTCGTTTTCCCTGAGGAGGAAGTTTAGGGGAAGAGCCCTGTTTATGCCCATAAATTAGAACAAACCCAAGCTGGGTCACAAGTGCTGATTTCTAAGTTAGTGGGAGTTACTCTATGTTAAATATACCCATTATTATAAAAAAATTAAATTAAAAACAATAAATTTCTCCAAACAAAGACAATAAATTCTCAACTTCAAAAAGTAAATTCTCAGTCATCTCACTGTATTCTTCAATTAGTGGTGTTCTGGATGCTGTCTGCATCTCTCCTGTCTGCACAGGAGAGATCCTATTTAATGGGCTACTGTAGGATGGCATGTGGGAACCCTGAGACCAGCCTGCCTTTTCCTGTACAGAGAGCCAGTGAGACACCCACCTCACACAGTTGAGTTCAATGTACACAAGTAAACATGTAGCAATCACAAATGGAATATCAACTCTCGATAGTTTTCCTACTGTGAGCATACCTGTGGCATTACTCAGATAGAACAAGAGATACTTGCCAGTATCCCAGAAGACCCCTTAGAACCTTTCCCAGATCCACACCTCTCACACAAACACACATAAGGCTAATCATTGTCCTGACTTCTAACACTTGTTGGGATCTTTAAGGAAAGTTGGCTTCTCCCAGGCCCCATTTCCATAACAATTGACCTACATTTTGGTGTTAACATCTGGGCATTTATTCCCCAACTGTACCATTTTAAATATTTCGAATTTACACTCAAAATATAGCATTCTTGGGCAAATATCCTCTTTTCAAGTAGATCAATCAAGGAGATTGATCCTCCGGGACAAGCAGAGGGGCTTTGACTGTGGTTACGTCTGAATCCTGGGGCAATGATGGAGCTGGAGCTGTGGCATCTATGCAAATGAGCAAGGACCTAAAGGAAAATGGAGCCACCAAAGGCTCTGTGCTAGAGACATTTTTTTTTCTTTGAGACTTTTTTTCTCTGTGCAGCTCTGGCTGTCCTAAAACTAACTCTGTAGACCAGACTGGCCTTGAACTCACAGAGATCTGCCTGTCTGTGCCTCCGGAGTGCTGGAATTAAAGGTGTGTGCCACTACGGTCCAGCCTGCGAGTGACTTTTCTTACCACTGTGACCAATATCTGAGGGAAACACGAGGGAGGCAGGGGTTTGCTTTGGCTCATAGTTTCAGAGTGTCAGTCAAGGATGGCTGGGGTGAGGACATAGTAAAGAGCAGCTCACATCATGGTCGGCAGGGGGCAGAGAGAAAGGCATAGATAGGAAGGAGCCAGACCAAGACATATTCGCAGAGACATGCCCCTAGTCACCCACTCTCTCCGCTTCCTACTCTGTACCATCGCTCAATAATGCCATCAGATTAGGAATCCATCAAAGGATCAATGAATTCAAGAGGTCAGCGTCTTCAGGATCCAATTGTCTCTAGAGTGTCCCTCAGAGGCTTCTGCAGAGTTATGTGTTACTAATCCCATTAGCATTTCTTAATCCAAGTTGACCATCAAAGTTAACCATCACAGGACCTGAGGAGTGTGAAGATCACCTTGGCCCCTTAAGAGGGTAGCTCTGCAGCTGGAAAGGAGAGAGTGGAGGCAGGGATGCTGCTGTTGATCAAGAAGATGTAGAAATGGTTGTGCCCCGGGCTGGAACAGCAGCTTGCTTAGGACATTCTTCTACATATGGTTGTTTCAGAGCACATGGGGAAGAAACTGTCTATAGAATCAGGCAGAGAGGAGAAGGAGGTGGCTCTATTCCCTGTGAGTAGACTTTCTCCCTGTCCCCTGTCCCAAGGTGTCCCCCTAGTATTTAGGTGAAGAGCATGGACCCTGGAGCTGGGATCACCTCTTTTTGAGGTCTGCCTGCTCTGCTGTGTGAACTTGGAAAGTTGACTTCACACTTCTCTGAGTACTAGTTTGCCTCTGAACCAAATGAAAATAATGATCTTCCAGGGCTCAGTGGTGGCTGTGGCTTGGTCTCCAGGAAGCACTTGGTTTACCAGGAGTGGTGGTGGATGTTGGTACTTCTGCCGTAGCCTCTGCCTGGACTAGAAAGAGAATGCATTTTCAACACTTACATCATGTTCATGACAGGTGCCGCCACAGGGTTCCTTCCTCCAGGGAGGAAGAGAAGCAAGAGAGAAGGACGAAGTGTGTACAGGGTAAGAGTCTGAGCTGAGCCCCTCATGAGGATAAGGCTCAGATCTCCAGTGGTGTTCTGGCCAACATGCCCCTCCTGATCCAGATGCTATGTCGTCATGTTCCCTTAGCTGAGAAACTTCCTTCTGGATTGTTCATCACCAGGTGCCACAATGCCTATTTCCAAAGAAGCATACAAGCCCTAGGTTTAGATTATACAGAATGCTGTTGGAGATCCTGGTGGGTTTTCTAAACTCTTTTGTGCCACTGTGTCTTCATGGCCCAATAGAGACAATCACAGCAGCAGCTGATCAGGGTAATGTGACTAAAGGTGCTAGCCACATGCCAGCATGTTCCCACACAGCTATGGCGCCCATACATGCTGGTGATTCTTCTGTTGACCAGTTTTTCTCTCCTTATGCCCCACCGTGGTTTCTCTAGTCCTGCATCCAGATCTGTCTCGTCTGCCAGGGATGCCAATGCCAGCTTCGCCCAGCTTGAAGTCTGCACCAAAATCCCATTTGTTTGGCTTTGATCTTACAACAAGCAAGACTTTGGGGGGGCATGTTTTATATAAGCCACTGGCCTCACATCAATTCCCTTTCCTTATAATGTAGCCCTAATGTGTCTGCACAAAGGCCATGTCTGAACTGGGAAACCCATTCCTCCCCCATCACTGGAAATGGGCCTGGGTCACGTGCTATGCTAGAGGCGGGTCAACTATTGCATAGGTCGGGGCCATGCATCAACACAGCAAGTCCTCTGGGTTCCTTTCACTGGAGGAGGTTTCTAGCAGTGGGCTGGGCAGACAGTCTAGTCTCTAAATGTGAAGATATGCCATATGACCCAGGGGGAAAGATCAACTTTATGTTTCACCACCCACCAGACAGTGACTGGAACAGCTTAATATTTTATAGGTAGCATTTCCTGACTTTTGCCTCCTTGCAAATTTACCCATTAAAATAAGTGAGATTATTACATATGTATATAACATGTTATATAATCTATATTATGTAGTCTACTTTGAGGCGTTATTCCCTTGAACCTCCATGTTGGAAATGCAGACCCTCTAATTTAGAGTGGGTGGTGTGAGGGTGACTGTATAAACACTGGTGTGTTTCACCTCTCTATGCAGCCTTCCTGGTCCCTGAAATACTCAGGAAGCCCTCCTTTTAGACTCCTATTGATGCCAGAATTCAGTGCAGAGATGGCTGATGAGTTAAGAACATTTATAACCTTGCTGTGTCAATGAATTTTCTCCATTCCTTCTTCCTTCACACCATCTTCCCTCTCTCCAGCTTGCAGCATCCACTAAGGTTGAACAGTTAAGATCTTGCTGGCTTACCTCTTTCTCCTGCACCCAGCCATGTGCTCCCCTTTTCCGGTGAACCCCCTGGATGCTACTCAGAGATTCCCCCTGCATAGACTCAGGCAAGAGCTGTCAGGGTCTCCACATTATAGGAATCCCCAGACTTCCCTCTACTGCTGCCCCCATTAAATTTTGAGCCAAAGAAAACTAGAGAATTGAGTTGTGGAGTTTGGTTTTAAATTGCTGGCTCCCTTCTGGGGTAATTTGGCTGCTGTCTTTTGGCCCCTTTCCATCCCTGTCCTTGCCAATTCCCTAACTCACCACACCTTTCTATGGGAAGAAGTTGAAGATGAAGAGCGGTCAGCAAGGTAAGCAATGGTGAAGGTAGGGTTCTGAGATCTGGGCAAATTTGGTGACAGTGACATGCAGTATGACAAAAAATCCTGGTTTAGGTTTCAGGGATCTATATTTTCACCCTGCCTCTGATTTCATTGCCCCAGAGGTAGAGTCCCTTGTCCTCCCAGCGGCAGGCAGCAAGGGGCAGCCTATTCTGACTTTCTTGGTCGACACAGTGTCCCTTCCCTGCTCTCTCCTCACCCATCAGCACACATGAGCAGCAAATCTCACTGTAGAAGGGTGGGCCTTCTGCTGCTTCTGGTTTTCAAGACTATGTGTTTTTGTACCAAGCATTGTGCTCTCTGTTAACAGCTGGGAAAAAGGCCTTCTATCAGTGCTTTCCTGTAGCCCGTGAGTCCTGGATATGTGGCCCACACAGCAGCAGAGTCTCTCAGGGATTTGGTATGCTCACCCATAACATGGAAATCAAGGGATGGCAGCACTGGATGGTTTTATAGATAAAACACAAAAATCGGGTCAAGTCCAAATACAGAGCCTGGCATTTAGGAAACCCAGAGTGAATGTACCTATCGTCATAGTATTACTGTGGGTCACCACCTCCCTTCTCTCACTTCAGAGAAAAATAGTTTACCCAGCTACCCCTGGCTTGAGCCCTTTCTCTTCTCAACCAAGGAGGAAAGCCTTAAGTAGAAGACCTCCAGCTTCAATGCACACACACATCACCATGTGCAGTACCATTGACTGCAGGATGTCACCAGCACAAACAGACCTGCTGCTACTAGCAGTGGCAATGGCTGATGAGTTACGGCCATTGCCGTAGTGTGATGAGTGCAAAAGTCAGAGACCTGGGCAGGGAGCCCATGTGGGCTTCAGGAATAACTCTGTGACCCTGTTTTTCCCTCTGACTGGACTTGTTGTACCTTTGCATGATCGTGCATGTTCATAGCATAATCACGAGGTTTGCATGAGCTGTGAAGCTGGGATATGTCCGTGTCCATATCATATGTAACACAGGTAGGTTCCTTGCAGGTATGTGCCTACCCCATCCTCCATAACCTTGTCTTTACACAGGGGGCCTTTGACTAACTCCACAGCAGTGTAGCCATGGGAAAGTCTTGGTACCCATTCTTCTCTGTTTCCTGCCCCAAGCACCTTCAGCCTTAGGCTTCAACCAGGCAACTGAGAAACAGGACAACTCACAAGGAAGGGCCACACACTTCTGAACAGCTTTCTTTCTTTCTTCTTTTTAATGAAAAAGAAATAAGAAAAGCAAACAACACTTCTCTGGGTGTGCTGTGATAAGACACCACAGCCTATAAAGAAACTTACAAAACCAAGAGAGAGCAAGCAGTCCCAGAGGCTGTGCTTATAGCCACCCTGCCCTCCAAGGACAGAGGACCCCTCCCTCCAGGCCATTGTTTTCTGAGACAAGTGTCCACCTCTCCAGGGCTATAAAAAGGGACATGCTTATTCTGCTTATTTGGCTTGTTTCTCTTGGAAGCCCAAGCCATACCTTGTTCACTGGTCCATGACACACACACACACACACACACACACACACACACACACACACACAGAGGAAGCAGGGATTTACGAGATTTTGCAGGTGGGAGGTACTGGGCTGGGATTTTAGGGGTGCATACCATTCTTCTCACTGACCTCTGGCTCTGCTCAAGTTCTGAGGGAGGACAGGAAAGTGAGACCCTGCATTGCACCTGCTAGAGCTACTGTCCTCGGGGGACACGTCACTGGGCACCCTGCTGCTGCTTCCTCTCTTGGGTGCCTGTGTAAGCCGAGGCAAGAGGAAAAGGACAGCGGGGATAAGTCGTACCCAAGTTGGCATTAAATTCTGATGGGTAACCAGAAGGCAGTGGGGAAGTACGCATGCGCTTGCCATCACCAGCTTCTTATGCTGACCCTCTCAACCAGTTCCTCAACCACTGCCCCTTTCATCCAGTCTTTGAGGGTTGCCCAGACCTGCTTTGCCATCTTTGTCATTTCCATGACCCCGGGAAGGCTGACAACATTCTCAAGCCTTAATTTCATGATCTGTCAAATGGAGAAGGTCATGTGAACCTCAAAGGATGACTGTACATAGTGTGACCATGTCATTAAAAAGCCCATGAATGGACCCAGCGCATAGTAAGTGCTCAAAAAATGGCCACATCACTGGTCTGCCCACTGCAGTTAATACATCTGTGTAGATTCAGATGTGATCATCGGAAGCATTAGACAGTGTTCTAGAAAGAACACAGATTCTTTCTAGCTTCCTGTGCTGTCTGTGAAGTTCAAAAGTCTCAGATCTTGGGGGTAGTGGAGGGTCTAGTCTGGAGGACCTCCATTGCTTTCCCCTTAGACAGCTCTGCGGACCAGAAGCTGTTCTGTCCCTAGACTTCGGTGCCTTCCCTGGGGAAGAGAACACTGTTGGTGTTAATGCTATTGTAGAAATGTGGGCTGAACTGGTTGAGGACAGAGCCTCCATAGCCTAGAGCATTGGTGGGGACCGGGTTGGCCCATTCACCCCCACTCCCGTGGCTACTGAGGTTGGTGAGGGGGGTGTAGGAGTTGAAACTTAGTGAGTTCTGCCCCATCTTGTCAGTCGGCTCCGGGCTCAGTCCTGGTGTGGCCACCGAGCGGCTCATGGGGTTTGTCCCACTCACATAGGCTGTCATGGTGGAGAGGAAGTTGTTGAGGCATGGGGTGCCGGAGGGGGCAGGGGAGGCCCGCTTCTCTGGGGAGCTGGTGGTGTCTGGTGAGGCCGTGTCTAAGACATCCTGAGGCTCCGTGGGCTTGGGACTGCCTGCCAGAAGACCGGTCTCCGTTTTCTCCGACGCCAAGGAACCTGTGCTAGAAGACACGTCTGATTTCCTCTTCCTCTTCCTGCGGAAGTTTCCATTGTCGAACATCTTCTCACAATTGGGGTCCAGAGTCCAGTAATTCCCTTTGCCTGAGACAGAAGTGGGAGATGTGAAGGAAACAGAGAGGTGGACACAAGGTCCCGTTCTATTCGTCCGCAACATCCTAAACTAAAATCAGGGGCAACGATGCACAGAAAAGAACAAAGCCTGGCACAGAAATGAAGAAATTCCATAGCATCTGCCCACCCTACCACCTCTCTCTAAACACACCCCACACACCTACCTCTCTCTAAGCACTCCTCCCACGTGCCCATCTCTCTCTAAGCACACTTCTGCGCACCCATCTCTTTCTAAATACCCTTTACCTCCCCCACAAGAAGCTCTGGGAGTGCATGGAAATTCAGCATAAGTTATGCCTGAAGGAATTGACAGGATTGATCCTTTTAAGGATAAAGTGTCAGGATGCAGGGATCCAGGGAGGGGTGGGGCACTGGTGGGGGCCTCTATTTATTACTAAGGTCCAGGAAAAGCCAGGAAACAGTTCTGGACTCCTGAATATGCATCCTGAAGATGACTTGAGCCTTAGCTTTGCTCCTCAGTAACAATTGACTTTGGATAAATCTGTTTTCTAGTCTGAAAATTTCCCGTCTCCCCAGACTCACTGACGGACAGGACAGACATTACATGTGTCCAAGAGCTGTATAACTGAGGTGCCACCAGAAGGGAAACCCCGACTCTTCCCTGCTACTCTGAGCTGGAAAGTGGGGAAAGACCTTGCATGGGACATTCTCTCTTCTGAGGGACAAATAGATCTGACAAAGGCTGACTTCAAAGGGGCAGAGGTAGGCTTCCAAGCCATACCCTGGCTTCCTGTGGGAGAACAAAACTAGACTTCAGTTCTGGAAACTGGATCCAGGAGTATTTTACACTCCTCTCTGCAAGCATCTGTGCCTCATCATTTGACAGGAACATTCCAATCTCAGCAATGGAGCTGCGTTTAAGTCAAGTGCCATCAGTACCACCCCAAACCCTGTCGCTCTGGGAAGGCAGCTTCACCCATGAACGCTATTTTCCTCATCTGAGCAATAGGTTCACGAAGAGACACCTTGCAGGGTGATGCCAGGATTAAAGGAGGTTCTGTATGGAAGGGAGGGCAGGCAGAGCCATGTCATGAGGCCATCAATGGTGTCCAACCGAGGCCAGGTCCTCTCTGCTACAGGCCTGGCTGCTGCACACTTGGTCTTGGCTTGGTCTAGTTCTACCAAGGACTTCTTACGTGCTGAGCACTGAAGCACAGGTGAATTAAAATGACTGCAGCGTATTGAGCTTTTGTCCACACCAAAGACTGCTCAGAAACAATTTTTAATAGACATTCTTTGCATTTTTGCCTTTTTTTTTAGATAAGGAAACTGAGGCTCAGCAAGCTCAACCTTCCTGAGACAGGGAAGCCTGAATCTGCTTCCAGAGCCCATATTCTCCTCCACTGCAGAGTTCCTTTTTGCCCTGTCTCCTAGCAGCTTCCAGTTTTGTGGATTGAGTTAGAACTTTCTAGAATATAGTTTGGAGCAGAAATGAAATAAGTTCTTAAGGATCCGCAGCCTTCCCAGGGGTGGTCTCCTACTCTGCATGCACTGCTGTCTTACCTGGGTCGTCCTCATCTCGGGGCACCTTCTTGAAGCAGTCGTTGAGTGACAGGTTGTGGCGGATGGAGTTCTGCCAGCCAGCCTTGCTCTTGTTGTAAAAGGGGAAGTTGTCAGCCACATACTGGTAGATCTGGCTCAGCGTGAGGCGCTGGTCAGGCGCCCCGTGGATGGCCATGGCAATGAGCGCCGAGTAGGAGTATGGTGGGCGTACCAGCTTCATGAGCTCCTCCTGAGAGGGGATGGGCAGCCAGCCCAGGTCGCTGGGCAGAAGCTGCCTCTGCATGCCATAGGCCTGGGGCAGGAAGGGACTGGCGTTAGTACCAGGCAGGTAGGGTGGTGGGGTCATGGCTGGCCCATTGAGCCAGAGATAGGGGTTAGGGGTAGCCCCATACTCTCCACCACCCTCGAAGGAGGTGGGGCGCTGAGGGCTGGGCATGCCCTGGGTGTGGAAGAAGTTCTCATAGTAAAGATTCATCTCCGGGGGCTCCTGGCCGATGCTGGGGAACTGGGGGCTGCATCGCGGTGGCGAGGATGCCGGGAGGTCGAAGGAGCTCATGCTGGGGCTGGGTTCGGGTAGCCACCTGCTGCACCTGTGCTCTCTGGAGCTGTCCCTGACAGGTGTTCAGCTGGCCCTGGCCTCCTGTGACTTATACCCCCGAGGGCTTGGCTGGGTGGCCCCACCCAGGGGCGGCCACCTGCCAGCAGGTCCGGGCCAGGACCCGCCTCCCTCTTTTCCCTGCTGGCTGAGGCCTAGGTCTCCACTAATGATACACTAAAGGAGACTTATTACAGCGGGTACCCCAAATGACAAGGGTTCCCTTCATTCCTTCTCTCTGCTCGCTTTCTCACCACCCAGCTTACTCTTCTCTTTCCCTCTCCTTTTCCTTCTCTCCTCACTTTCCATCTCTTTCTTCCTGTCTTCTCTACAGCTTATTCTGTTTCTTTGTTTCTCATACTCGTTTCCCTTCTCTATTCCTGGTTCTGTCTCTGGCTCCCATTCCCTCTTGCTCCCCACCCCCACCCCTGGTTTCTCCTCTCACCCCTGCCCCTCATTCTCTAACCAATGTCCCACCCCCACTCCCATGTAGCAACAGCTCCTGCTTTGGTGTTTGGAAGGGAAGATGCATTTTCTGGAGTTGCCAAGGGATCCCCCAGCCCCTGGAGAGTCAGAGGAGCTTGGCCTCTGGAGAGGACTCATGCCGCCCCCCTCCTGCTCCTATCACACACACACACACACACACACACACACACACACACACACACACACTGCAGGCAGGCAGAAGGCAGTGGGAAGGCTACTGTGGACATGGCCTGGGGACCCACCAAGATGAGCAGCGGACTTCTTGAAAAGATCATCAATAGGGAGAGGATGGGAATTGGATTTTAGGGAGAAGTGAGAAAGAACATCCATGATTCTAGTTTATTTCTAGCTCTAAGGCACAGACGTCTCCTAGCTCCTCCATTGATCTAATGTCTGTGGAAGTCCTTGTGCAGAGGCCCCTGGCACCGAGGGAGCTGGGGCAATGCAAGTGCCCCCAGCTGCCCATGCTCTGCCCCATCTTTCAGCTTCAGAGACAATGCTTGCAACCAGGCCTGGCATCTCTTTGCTGCTCAGCCAGGGCCAGTTTCCTCGTGGGTTCTATTGTAGATCCCGGCTTGAAGGTGGCTTGCCCAGCCTCTCTCCCGCTGCTTTACACTTACATCAGGCTCTGAGCTTGGGAAGTGGGTGGAGGTCTCCTCGTGGGGCAGACAGTTCTTTCCTGATGAGGTTCTAGAAACACCTAAACCATCTCTCTGATGGAGCAGGTGGAGGAAACTTGATGCAAGCTGTCTCTAACGCATCCTGTGGCCTTCCAGCTCTGCTTCCTTCTCCTGACTTCCTCCCCACTCCCTCCAGACCCCACGATTCTTTGAGGCTGAAGAGAGGGGCGCCACCAAGAGAGGTTGCTTGCCTAGGACTCCTCACTCTGATCTCCTGGACAGTTGTGCCAGGTCACATGATGAAAGTGACTTCCACAGAACGGCTTCTATTTGCGATGTTTGGATGCCTGGTGAGGAGGTTTCTCTAGATTCCAGGAGCCACCTGTCCCCATCATGGACAGTCAGGGAAAGGGCTTCCCTAACAGGGTCTAAACTTAATACTCTAAAAGCTCCCCAAGGTTCAAAATAAGTAAACTTGGCATGGTTTTTCAGAACACATTTCTGTTTAATCTCCTACCTAGGAAGCCTTGGCTAGCTGACAGTGGAGCCCGGATTATCAAAATACACCTCATGGGAGCCCAGCAACATGGACGAAAAGCTGTACAATTAACTTTGCAACTCTGTTTTTCAGTGTTCATTTTCCAGAACTAAGAGGTGGTGCGGGATCGCGTCCATGGAGTTATTCCAACACCGTAGCAAACCAGAGCTAACAAATGGCCAGCAACGAGGGCTTGGTTAGTTAAATAGTGCTTCCTCCAAATGATGTGGCCTTACGCAGTTATGAAATATAGATTGTGAAAGAACAATTAAATATTAGTGGAGTGGACAGATGGCTGTGTTAAATGAAACTTGGAGAAACGGGCTTTAAGACCATGTTTTGAAAAACTAAAACCATACTTATTTTCATATATACATACAAATACAAGATATAGAAACATAAAGATGAATTTTATGGATGGAGATTGTTTTGTTGTGTAGTTTCTAATTTAAGTGGCTGGAGAAGCAAGCATGCCATTGCTTTGCTTTGGGGGTGGACATGAAAGGTCAAAAAGAAGGGGTCTAGAGGCATGGCTCAGCAGTTGAGAGTGTTGCTGATCTTCAGAGGGCCCAAATTCAGTTCCCAGCACCCACACTGGGCAACTCGTGACCACCTGTAACTCCAGCTCTGCAGAATCCGATGCCCTCTTCAAGTCTCTATGGGCAACTGTGTGCATGTGCATGCATGTACACACACACACACACACACACACACACACACACACGCATGCACTCCCACATACCCATAAAGAAGCAGTGTTAGAGTCACAGCAAACACAGGTTCTGAGCTCTGGTGGACTCACGTGCCAGTTCTAGCCTCCCTCAGGGGGTCCTTACCAAGTGACTTAGCTCTTCTCATCCTCAATTTTCTCAGGTGAAAATGGAGGAAAGGCCAGTACTTAACTCACAACGTAGTTGTGAAGAAAATCATTTCATATGGCACAGAGTGGCAATGATGGATATTATACTGTGGTCTCTATGGACTTGATAGACACAATCGGGCCCTCCCGGAGCTTACGCCTTGTGTGCTAATTGATGGCTTTTGGCAGCCAAAGGCCAAGGGAAGAGGGACAGAATTACAATGAAAGGAATGGGTGGGGGACATGTTCTGTGTCACAGATCATATAGCCAGACTCTGATAGTGGCAGATGATGGGGCTCCCCTTAGGGGTCTCCTAGCTGGAATACATTTTTAGAGACATGCACACCCGAGTCTCCTGAGTTACACATGACTCTGGTTTCTTTTCCCCAGGAGGTCCAAGAAAACCTGGCTGGTGGTAGGAGGCCTTGTCTGGTACCCAGAGGACAGAAGGTGGGAACCTTGGTCCCTGTGCATCATCACAGGGTGAGCCCTTAGACCAGGGGAATCCATTTTAGGTTTGCATGTGGCTCGGCACTGCGGATAGACAGACAGCAGGAGCTGCCTGGCCAAGCTTGGGACTTCTGGGGGGAAAAAAAATCAAACATCTCATTTGTGGATGAAGTGAACTCATTTTAGACCTTTTAAAAATTCCCAGAAGTGAAATTCAAATCTGAGGAAACATGTTCTGGTTAATCATACAAACAGACAAGCAGACAAACACATAACTAAAAGATTTGAGTAGGTCTGAGCCATCCCAGGGAAGGCTACAGCAGCAGTTAATTTAATACAGTACAGAGAGACACCTTCTCGAGTGAGAACAGTCACGTGTTCTGAGCCCCACGTGTCATACCAGGGACAAGACAATCGAGCATTACAAACCTAGGCTTGGACATTGAACCTGGCTTTGCCATGGGTAGCTGTGTGATCTTGGCCAAGTTTCCTAATCTTACAAGGCCTCACTTTGTTTATCTATAATGTGCAGACACAAATAGTATCCTCCTCAAGGCAAGTGAGGAGAAGATTATGTGATACCCGTAAAGCTTAGAGCCTGGAAGCGGTCAGAGAGGCAGACGGTGAGAACGACAATGCCCGCTCCCAGAGGCCAGGCACTGATGAGGCGGGTGGCTCTGGGCAGAAGGCCCAGCATTGTGTCTTCTTCTGTTTGCTTTGGCCATTTGGGAGTGATGCCTCTGGAGGGAAGGAGGAAGGACCTGTCACTATTTCTGATGTGTGTTCCCAGCATTCAACTGCTGTCTTTACTGGTCCAGAAGCCGGGGTTACCTCACGTTCTGCGGAAAGGGCCAGCTCACAGATGCCTGCCCAGACTAGCTGACCAGGGAAAGTCACAGCTGGCCTTGACTTTGAGAGGTAGACCATCATCATCTTGCAAGATGTCAATTCATCTACCAAGGGGATGGGCGCCTCTAATATGAATTTTCATAAACAATGGTTCACATAGTTCTGTGGACCATATTGTGAAGTGAAAATTCCATTTTCTTGCTCAGAGCCGGGGACAAAGGCACGGGGCAGGTGAATCACCACAAAGACAGAGAACAGGTGAGAAGTGACTCGGCTGCCTGCCGTGCCCTGGGACTAAATCGGACCACACGTGGCACACTCAGGGAGAAGAGAAGCCAGGCCTTGTCATTGGGCTTTGAGTTTCCCTCTTACCTGGACCCCTAAGATGCTACTATACCTCAGATTGTAGACTAATGAATCTTCATTGTTAAAGGGAAAATTCAACTGTCTCCGAGTGTTGCTTCACGGACTACACGGTGGGCATGCAGACACAGTAAACCCAGTTCTCATTTGGGATGCAGGAGATCCCACCAGCTGTGGAGATCCCACCAGCAGGGGCTCATGAACCTTACCTGTCCTGTGCATTTGCCTTTGATGGGGGCTCCATGGGCTTGTCCTCCTTTCTACACATGAAACCCAAATAGCTAGGTTTTGTGGAGGTTCTTGATGTAGAAATGGGTTGTGATGGGGATCAGGGCAGGGACTAGTTTAAAGCTATTGCATTATAGTTTTCTCATCTGCAAGATGGGGATGAGAGTCTCCTTGCTGCATACCTACTCTCCAGGAAGGGCTACCCATAAGAACAATCAGCCCCTACCTGGTTCTCTTACCCTGCCTCGCCAGCAACATTCACAAGAGCATGTTTAAGATGTTTGGGGACTTGACACAGGGATCTGATGTCCGTGCCCCGGAGAGAGGTTGGCAGAAGTCTAGCTGGGGTGTTCCCATGCTGAGGGTGATCTTGGTGCTATGCTTTTCAGCGGCTACATTTTAGGAAGAAGAAATATAGGTCAATACCGCCCTCTGGTGGTCTTTTCTTTAAAAGCAGGAAAAAGGGAGGTGCTTGAATGCGAGTTCCAGGCCAGATCAATGGCTTAAGTAAGGGCAGGAGACACAAGTTTAAGAGTCAAGTCAAGTGTAGTGCTCTCAGGACACAACAAAGAACGTTTTAGGAAGGAGGCATGACCCTTAAGAAAAATCCCTTGTCTCTCTGCCATGGCATAGTGAGTACTTGGTTGGAATGAAGCGGAGACTATAAGAGGCAGCCTAGCCATGTTTGAGCTGTATGGATCTGAATTCTATTCCTGCAACTGTGTTTTCTGGGTGTCTCAGTGCTGTTTAGCTTCGGGGCTTCTGCTTCCTCATCTCTAGAATCTGTTGCAAAGACTGAAGTAATACAGCTTACAAGGCAATGTGTCTGTGATTCCACATAGGCTAGGCTGTCTTCACAGATCTGTGGGGCTGCTGAGGCTGACACCCCTTTGGGGTGACTATATTTGTGCCGCTTGGTTTATTTAGAATGTTTTTAATTGCCGCTGTATTTTTTAAATGTGGTTAACTTACTTTAAAGATAAAGTTCTGTGAATCTTCTGGAACTGGATCATCAGCAGTTGGCATCATTTGCCATAAGTAGGAAATACAGGTTCTTTAGGCCCGGCACTGTTCTGGGTCTGAACTCACCCAATTTCATAAGTAGTTATAAAATAACTCCTGTCACACAAATCTCCTCACTGGAGTTATTAAGAGTGGAATCTAAGAAAAAGCAATACGGTCACTTGTGCTTCTTGTTGCAAGAGTTTGGGCTATAAACCCTGATGACTAAAAGGGTTACTAATTACAGACTCTAAAGAGATGAATTCATATCTTATAAACCACCGTGTAAGCCAGAATAGTGTTTTCTCTGTGAGTTCAATGGGCTTCAACATTTTTTCTCACTCTCTCCTGGGGACAAGAGGAGTCTACTCTAAACTCCCTGCTCCAATCTTGCCACCTCCTCCCCCTCCTCTCCTCCTCCTCTCCTCCTCCTCCACTTCCTCCTCCTCCTCTTTTTTCTTCACTATCCCTCTGTCCTTCACCTAATCCATACTCTTCCTTCTAAAGCCACCTCTGAAGCGAACCCCTGGGGAAGGAAATTCTAGATTGGAGCTGGTACCTTCCTCTCCAAGAGACACTCAACCTGGGTCTCACGCCCCCCCCCCCAAATATTCACCTTCTCAAACTATCACTAACATGAGCCAATGGTGTACTTGTAGAGAAAACCAAGGCTCTGTGTGTACAGAACACAGTCGTGCATCATGTAATGTTTTCTGGTCAACGGCATGATGGCCCGTCCCATATACAGTGGTGACTCCATTGGCTACAATGGAGCTGAGCATTCCTGCTGCCTACCTGTGTCTTATAGCTGTGACGATGCTGTAGGAGCACATTCCTGTTGTGTTCATGCTGTTGGTGTAAACACACAGAGTGCTGCCCGTCGTCTGAGCACATATTAGCCACAATAGACACAGCACCTAACATTTGAGGATAAACGACCACGTTACTGTTTATGCGCTTCCCTGCGCTGCACCTATATCCATTATGACACAGTGAATCCCTCCTTATACAAAATTAGCTGGAACACTGTATGCACTGTGACATCAGGAGCAGCCTCCTATATCTTCCTGTCCCTCCATTGTAACAAGAGCTCGTCTGGAGTGATTGGCCCAGACCATCTCGGTTTGTGGCAAGCACACTCATGAGATTTGCACAGTGACAAAAATCTCCCATCTGCTTTTCAGAATGCACCCTGATTGCTAAGTGCCACAAGTCCATATCTGTAGGGTGTCAGGCGCTGAATCTCCCAATTCTTTGGCCTAAATTTCAGAATGATTACAAATTTTAGGCTGGGAAGCTCACCATGGACTCCTTGCTCAATTTGCTTTCCTTTGGGAAAGGGAAAATAAGTTTTTTCTGGGCCCCTGACCTTGGCAATCCTCCACTCTGCATTGGCCAAAGAATGTTTTGGTTCTTTCCAAGAGTACATATTGTCTCCTGGACAGTACAGCTGGACCAATGGTAATCTGCATCCCCTTCCTAATGACCACTGGATCCTTACCTTTGCTTCAAGGGGCTTCCCTGGTTGCTGCTGCATCCCTGGCATCTACTACAGATCTCTCTGTGTCTGGAGGTATTGGAGTAGTTGAGCCTGGAGGCATGAGCCTGGGTACCTCTGAGGAGGACTCATTCATTCTTCCTGTTTGCTCAATGCCTGAGATGTAGTGCAGCCTTCTCAGTGGTCTCTAGACAATACCTTGGCTATAGGGTTGAGGGCTGTATGTGTCTATGTATGTGGCATTCCAGCAACACAGCTGCGAACAGTCATATGCACACTTGTGGGAGTCTGCCGGAGTCCAGCTCCAACCTGACCTGTGAAGGGTTCTTGCAGGGAGGAGAGAGGAATGAGGAAATGATAGAGACAATAAGAAAAGACAGACACAGGATAGCTTCGGGAGGGCCCTGGGTCAATACCCAGTTGCTTTGAGGTTTATTCCAAAGGGCTTTTTATCCAATGCCAAGGGGTGAGGCAAAAGACCCCCCCCCCTTTCAAGATCAATGCACAATGTACAGCCATGTGTAGACCCTTCAAGACACCTGGTAACCACGCCCAAGGCCAAATCATCCCATTATGCAGCCCTGCTGGGTAAAGCAAGCTCAGATTCCCTGACCTTGAGTAAGGCCTTGCTAGGAAGCCTCTGTGGGCCTCCACACACACTGATAATTTTGGCACCTTACCAGGTAGCCATCCTAGCCATCCCTTCGTATCTGAAATTCCTCATCTGTGGAGTCAACCACCCATAGATCAAAACATTCAGGAAAATTGCATCTGATTACATGTAGCTTTTTCTCATGAATCCTGAAATGAAATGTATAACTCTCTCTGTAGAATTTGCATTGCATTAGGTATTACAAAGAATCTGGAAGTCATTTGACATGTGTAAGAGCATTTATCATATGCAAATGCTATGGCATTTTACATTGGAGGCCTACCTGAGCATCTGTGTCTGTTAGTGTCATGGGTGGTCCTGAAGCCAACTCCTTCATCATGGGTAGTCCTGAAGCCAACTCCTGCAGACACTGAGTGATGACTGAGCCTCCTTAGAATGTAGGTGGAAAATCAGGGAAGGCAGCAATAAAGCCACTTCCAGCTCTGGCCACTGTAACCACTAGGAAGGTCCTAGCCTCTGCTAAGAACTTAGTGAGCTCATCCCATTGGCAGGAGCTGACTCAGAACTGGGAGCCACCATTGCCGTATTTTCAGTTCCTTGGCTGGTTTAATAGCCCTCTAGCATTGGCCCCAATCACAGGAGAGGAAATTGGGCTAAGCAAGGTCAAGGCCTTTCTCCAAGGAATCACAGATCCCGAAACACTATGCCCCCATTCGAGTCCTTGCATTTCTAGGGGCTTTGCTGGAAAAAAAAAAACCCAGAAGGGGTATTGTCTAAGCCATTTCAATTTGGGGGCTATGCTGGTTAGGTGTTTGTTTGTTTGTTTGTTTGTTTGTTTTTTGTCAACTCAATAAGAGCTAGAGTCATGTGGAAAAGAGGAACAGCCTCAATCAGACTGGTCCATAAGCAACTTTTTGCAGTATTTTCTTAATGATTGATATGGGAGGACCCAGCCCACTGGGGGTAGTTGCACCTCTGGGCAGGTAGTCCTGGACTGTAGAAAAAAGCCAGCTGAGTGAGCTATGAGGAGCAAACCAGTAAATAGCAGTCTCTGCCCCAGGTTCCTGACTCAGTTCCTGCTTTTACTTCCCTCTGTGACAGACTGTGACCTGGCAGTGAAGGATGAAATAAACTCTTTCTTCCCCTTTCTTCCCCATGTTGCTTTTGGTCCTGGTGTTTATCACAGCAACAGAAATCAAGCTAGGACAGAGGCTATGACCCTCTGCATCCTAATTCCTCTGGTGAGAATTCTCCCTTATTCTGAAGAATCAAACAGCCAAGCAAACAGAAGGTGGTGGGGTTAGGTGGGGGTAACGGAGGGGGTGGTATACTATTTTTCCAGGCCTTGGCAAAGGTTCCAGGCACTGTATCAGGTTCAAGAATGATAAAGTCTGGGCCTGACAGGTTCTCCTGTATAAGATGGCCCAATGCATTCCAGTGGGAGTGGATCTGGACTATTTGCAGGTCTACTGGGACCTGCAAAATCTACCACCTAGGGCCAGTGAGCCATTTGGATGGGAGAGGACTATTTCCCCACCCCGTACACCCTCCACAGCCACACTGGCCAGGTGAATGCTCTGCATCTCAGCTGACTCCCACACAAATGAATGAAGTATGATGGATTTTAGCATCTGTATTCCCAAGAGCCACCAAAGGGACTGCAGGATGACATTTAGGAAGGAGTGCACGGAATTAGTAATTCTCAGTTTGGCCGATGAGAAATAGGGGATGGGACATTCTCCATCTAGCCTGTCCGGGGGTGCCAAGAATGGATGAGCAGGCACATCTGCCGAGCAGTTGGCTGTCTCTTTACAGTGTGTCATGAAGCTCTGGGCAGCACAGTGATGCATGAGTCTGAATTATCCCCATATTTCTCTGCCTCACTTCTTTGTTGCATAGACATGCATTCCTCACTCTCAATTTTAAAATACCAACATTTAATCCTTGGGTTATATATTTAATGTTTCCTCGAATTACCTGGGACTCTTGTTTAGATGTGGAATTATCAGGGGTGGAGCCTGGGTGTCTGCCTTTCTAACCACTTCCCAGGTGAGGCTGATGAAGGTGACCTGTGAATCTTTCAGTGTTGCAGGATTCTATGGGACTTGGGCATGATTGCAAGCAGGAGTGAGTTTTAAAAACACAGTCTCAGAATAGGATTTTGGAGTTGCATTGCACAAGGGTCTGAGAGCAATAGTTTCCTGGCTGTTAATAGTGAGGTCAACATGGTAATGTCATAAGCCCTGCATTCCATGTACAAAATGAGGGGCAGGTGCAGCATGCAGTGAGGTATCAAGGTAGCCAGGGTGCTTAACTGGTTATAGATGATGACAATCACAAACATGGCATTGGGTAGCTCTTGGTCACTCTGGAGACCATTGAAATAGAAAATGACAGGCGGGGGTGACAGAAGGCATGATCTCGAAATCAGGGGCTCTGGCTTCGCGTCCCATCGCTGTAACTAGCAGTCTCCCATTTCATGGGCTAAGATAACTCAGGTTTTTCCTTAGTTCTATAGGTCAGAATTCTTCTATGACTCTTACTGGATTAAAATTGGGCTGCTGATGGAGATGATTCTGTCCTTGAGACTCTGGAGGAGACCCTGATTCTTGTATTTTCCTGTTCTGAGAGACTGTTGCACCCTGGAGCTTAGGACTTGCTCCTCTCTATTCAAAACCAGCTGTAACAACAAGTCCACATCCCCTCATGTAGCTTCTGGTCACCCCCCATTTCCTTTTCTAAAGGCCTTTGGATGACACTGGGCTCCTGGGTAATCCAGGGATGTGTGCACTGTTTGAAGAAGCACTGACGAGTTAATTTTGTTTGCAGCCTCCATCTTCCTTCGTCACATTACCTATGGCACTTGGGAGTTCCAGGGATTTGGATGCTGACATCTTTGGGTAGGGGTGTTATTCTGCTGTCACAGGTCCCGTGGGGTTTAAGAGGCTCCATCTCAAGCAGCTGCAGAGCAGACTATGCTAAAATCAGGACAGAATCTGCTTGAAAAGGAGACAAAGTTGCAAGATAATTAAGGCCCCATCCAGTCTCCCAAGGTAAAGTCCAGTCTCTGGGTGGGAAGATTAGGTCCTAATACTAGTCTATGTTTGGGCACACGAAACGGCACTGTGAACCTCCCTGCTTTCTCTCTGGCCAGTGGGAAACAGCACCACCTTTCTTTGTGGTCTCACTCATTGGGCATGTACATTGATGTTTACTCCCCTACCACACTGACCATGCTATTGGCCTCACTGCCTCCACCGGTGAGAAAATCCACATCTCCCTGCAGCTCAGGAGGGAATGAAGCCTCACGCTTTGGGAAGATGCAGCTTGCAAGCAAAAGGCTGCAGGATCTGAGTCCTGGGACACTGGGAGAATGCGAGTCAGTGGAGGATGCTAACACTTAGGAGATTGTAGGAGTTGCCCCTGGATAGAGAAAAGTTCATTAGCACAAGAGCATGTATTCCTGATTCAGTGTCGTAGCAAAGACACCTAGAGCTGGCCTTATGTTTTCTGAGATGCTCTTTGCAGCTTGGTCTGCTGTATAGTAGCCTACAGTGAATGTAGTGGATGTCAAAACCTCCTTGGTTTATTCAATGCTATTATTTAAGAAAGGGTCAGCGGCTCAGAGAATAGGGCCTTGGAATAGAGTTATTGCAGACATCCTGAGAATAGATTACCTTCCCAGGGGAGGTTCCATGGCCATATTTTTTTATTTTGGATTAGAGGAATGTGTTGGCAAGGAGTACCTGTACTGTAGGTGGAATTGTCTCCTCCAAAGATATACAATAATGCCTTCATCCTCCAATGTCTATGATAATATTTGAACCAGGGTCTGTGTGGGTGTAATCACGTTAAAATGAGGTTCTACTGGGTTGGAGTAGGCTGTAAACCCAGTCCTTATAGTGAGGAGATTTGGAGTCACAGAGACACAGGCACAGAGAGGGGAGATGAGCATGTAAAAATACAGGCAGGATTATGGACTTAGTGCAACCACGACAGCCAAGGAACTCCAAGCACTGTGGCCACCAGCAAATGTCTTCCTGGGGGCCCTGACACGTAGATTTCAGACTTGCAGCCCTGAAAATGTGAGAACAAGTTCGTGTTAACAGATTAAGTCTTTTGTTGTTTGATTATAGCTTTTACAGAAATCATAGGCAAGGGTCGCTGACTAGTGGACTAGTGACAGGCTTCATGGCCAATGTTTGTGTCCCTCAGACTTCTTATCTCTGAGACAATCACCCAACAGAAACAACTTAAAGCCTTAGTTTGAGAGGTTTTTGTCTGTGGTCATGTGGCTCATGAGTCTGGGCTACTTCCTGGTGGCAGCCAGGAAGCCCAGGACTGACATGAAGTGACAGATGCCAAATGCAGGTTTCCAGAGCACACCTCAGGGACCTAATTCCTCCAAGGAGGCTCTACCTCCATTTTTCAGTACCTACCACTAACATTATTAATATATTGAGGGATTTATTAAATTCTTTGTAGTGGTTTGAATGAAAATGACCTCTGTAGGCTTATTTATTTGAGTGCCTAGTTCCCAGTTGATGAAACTGTTTGGGAAGGATTAAGAGGTGTGTCACTGGGGGAAAAGCTTTTGAGGTTTCAAAGCCCACATCATTCCTAGTTAGTTCTCTCTCTCTCTCTCTCTCTCTCTCTCTCTCTCTCTCTCTCTCTCTCTCTCTCTCTGTGTGTGTGTGTGTGTGTGTGTGTGTGTGTGTATCTGTCTGTCTGTCTGTCTGTCTGTCTGTCTCTCTCTCTCTCTCTCTCTCTATCTCTATCTCTATCTCTATCTCTCACCTCAAGATGTAAACTCTCAGCTACTACTGCCCCAGCATCATGCCTGGTGAGCTGTTGCCATGCTCCCCGCCATGATGGTCATGGATTCTAACTCTCTAAAACTGTGAGCCCCTAATAAACATTTTCTTCTATAAGTTGCCTTAGTCATGGTGTCTTGTCACAGCAATAAAAAAGGAAATAAGACCATCCTCATGATCTAATCATATCAGTGGAAGCCCATTAGATGACAGATAAGCTCTCAATACATGATCCTATGGAAGGCATTCCATATTCAAATGATAACAGTATTGATAGCTGGGTAGGATACCACAAAACCAGGTTTCCTGATACAATGAAGAGAATAGATTTCCAGTTTGGGAAAGGCAGGTAGCTATACCTAACCATCAGATCCTAAATGGATTAATCTCCATAATGGGCAGCCAGCAAGAAGACAGAAAATTAGAGTTGCCTAAGTCACACTGACTAATGGGTCACTGTGTTCCTAGAAGTCAAATCAACAAACAGCTTCTTAGATTGTAGCTTAATATATATAATGAGAAAATCGGCCACAGCAATAGGAAGTTGTAACTTCCCTGTTCAGCTTTGCAAGCCAAGGTGCAATGGCTATGGGAGGCTGGTCCCTTCAGAGAGAACTTGGCAGTGCACCTGTATCTTTAGCAAGTAGACCTTTGTTTTGTTCCCAAGGGAAATTCTGGCTAGTAACTTGGAGCAGGGAAAAAGGAATATATAGGAATCTGAAGTGATGTCGAGACCAGGAGACTGAAAACTCTGTTATGGTCCTCAAGTTAGAGAGTCTCCACAGAGAGAAAATGGTAAGGAGTTTGGCCTGATTCCTGTGTATGTATATACATCCATTTGTTGACCTGTGCTGTAAGACCCATTATATAAGGAAATCTGAATGGAACCTCCTACTCAATGAAGCTCCAGAAAGAATGCTTTCAAAGACCTAATAAGTAAGAGTAACGGTCCCCATAGACTTTCCATTCGATAAATCTGCCTCAAGAGACCATGACTGATGAGAGTGGACTACTGGATGCTTTTATGGGTTTTTCTGGTTTGCTTGGAACAGATTGACAATCTCTTCTGCCTGGTGATGGCTGTTCATTTGGTGAAGGCTGAATGCTTTCTGCTCTTCTTGCATATAATAGGAAAATTGTCCTCAGGGATCTTATTTATACAGATACTTCAGGAACATCACACTGTTCCATTGTATTGATAACATCTTGTTCATTAACATGGTAGTTGTAGAATGTCAGGTGTCCCACATTCCTATTACTGAGGGTTTTATGGGACCAGGCATAGAGGCATGGGACTCGACTGGCTTTATCTGGAATTTCATCACTCAGAAGCACCCAAAATACTATGGATAATGGGGTATTGTAGATATAACATCTCCAAAAGCTCCTAAACTTAAAAGCCACAACATGGGAGAAGAAGCCCCTCTTACCTTCTCATCCAAAGACCTGCTATCCCTATAGTTTTTTATTTTGCCAGGTTTGAGGTCCTGGTCTGTATTAGTTTGCTATGGAAGCTGTAACACCAAGAACAAAGTGGGTTAAAGAATAGACATTTGTCACCTAAGATCAGGGTGTCAGCATGCCTGCCTCCTTCTAAGACCGTGAGGAGGAATCTAACGCATGCTTCTTTCTACTTGCTGTGGCTTGTTGGCCACACTGGCTGTCCTGGTCACTGTTTCCGTTCATCTTCATGTGATGGTTTTCCTGTGTGCGTTTGTGTCCACATATCCTTTCATAGGAAAATCAGTAACATTGAATGATCACCTGGTCTAATGACTCTGCTTCCAAAATGGTCATATCTTGAGGTATTAGGGTTTGTGACATCAACAAGTTGATTTTCAGGGGACATAAATCAAGCCAACATGGTTGCAGGGTAGGAGATGAGGAAAGACCTCAATTGCTGGACATGGTAAATTCCACACTGAATAGTTGTGACTGAAACACAGCTGCTGTGACTTTTCATGCCTGTAGACCAAGAATCTGGGGTGACTGACAACATAGAGACCTAGATTGTTTTGGTCCAATAGGCACAGGGAGAAGTGTGCTCAGAATCAGCGGGCTCAGTGGCTTGTTTCTGAGCACTCTCATGCCCACTAAAGACAGTCAATAGGGAATAAAAGCAGCCCAAACCAATAAAGGCAGGGCAACTAAAGGCATGGACCATTTGGAGATGGGCTATCCGGTCACCCCGCCAGACAAACCATGCATGCCGGATGAAATCCCATCGTAGGTCAGAGAAACATAAGCGGATGGTGGAAGAAGGAAACGATAAATGTTTGTTATAGTCCTGATCCTTTTGCAATGATACTGTTGCTTGAATCACAAATATTGCTTTCTGTGGCACATGGGTCATAACTGGCCACTACCTTCGAATAGATTATGACTAATTGGACTTGATCACAAAAATAGAGGAGCCATGTGAGCGACAGGAGCAGGCTGCAACAGGAGGGTTCTGAGGATATTGGCTGTATCAGAGCATCTCACACCCCAGCCCAGCTCTGACCCTCACAGGAATCATGGTTTGCTGAGCTTCCTGCTGCCTGCTCTGCCCCAGGGCCCAGTGAGGTCAGCTGCTTCCACAGTAGCTCCTACCACGAGGACCACCAGTTGCTTGTGGGGGAGGCCAGGTCTGCTTCTCCTATTTGCTGCTGCAGAGCCCCTGGCTACACCAGCCACTGGTTTTTCAGACAAATCTTGGCCACGAGTACATCACCACCTTGTAGGATATGGGATCAAGCAGCTACTGAAAGGAACAGGTTTTGCAACCCAGAATTACAATCTCAGTTGGATGTACTGGTATACGATTGAGAAACAATAGACTGGGTTAAGGAGAGGCTGGGCAAATCCGTCCCCTCTCTACTTCTTCCCTTATACAGACTGTGGTGAGGGGAGCTTTTCCATCCATCCTGTCCACAGGTGTCGTGCTCCGTGACGCCTCACAAGCTGACTCTTCCCATGGCTTGCTGCAAAGCAGAGCCCAGAATGCTAATGAAAAAAACCATAGGCTTTCCGTCGTGACCGCAGGGGCTGTTTTCTAGTTAGTTGGAGCTACCCAGGGAAATAGAGGCACCCAGGGTTCAGATAGGATAGTAGACAGAGGAGCGCCAGGATGTCTGGAGAGGGAAGCCACGCTTATTTTTAGATACTTGGAAAGACATTGGACTCCTTCAATTTCTCTCCTACTTTCTGACATGAGCCTGCAAATCTGGAAGAAGGAATGCTGACTTTCATTCCATGCTTTGAGATTTCTCCTAAGGAGAGGGGACTTGGTACCCTAGATCATACTGAAGTGCAGAGGGATGATGTCATCTGTGTTTTGAGGGCAGGAAGCTTAAGACTGAGTAGAGTGACTGAGGGGGTTGCCCAGGAGGAGACCTAGACTTGGAGTCAAGTCAACCTGGAGCCCAGTTAGGTCCTGCTCATCTCAGCTATGTGGCCTTGAACAGCTCCCTGAACGAGAAAGTGAGAGAGTGGAGTGATTTTTAGGGGGAGGTCTGTCATGGTTTGTATCTGGAATGTCCCACATAGACTCTAGGTTTGAATGATCGCCAGTTTGTGGTACTGTTTAGAATGCTGGGGAGCCTTCAGGCATTCAGGTATGGTAGTGGTAAAGAAACAAAGACTGAGTTTTCGCACCAGTTTGAGTGACACCCTGGTATCTACCTCGTAGGGTTGATGTGAGGTGAGGATTTAAGGAGTCTGGCTGGTGGAGGAGGTCACTAGGTGGGGGACTTTGAAGGTTACCTGCTTCTGACTTGCCTGCTTTCTCTCTTTCTGGCTGGCTACCGTGTGAACAGCTCCAGCCTATACTCCCAGGCCATGCTTTCCCCATGGCCATTCTTTGCTTTCCCTGTGGCCATGCTTTCCCTGTGGCCATGCTTTCCCCGTGGCCATGCTTT
>CABHPH010112799.1:0-12495 GCA_902168325.1 Peromyscus nudipes
TCAAGGAGCCAGAACCTAACAGACATTTACCTGCAGGTCTCAGACCTTAGCTCTTGTCTGGTTGTTAATTTTCAACAAATCTTTCAACTTGTTATTATCTAATCTATAAAGTTAGGACCATGCTATTTTTTACCTGACACACATTAGTGATCAATTGAACAAATATAAATTAGGGGATGATATTGCATTGATTTGGTTAGCATATCTTCTCTCTCCACTTGTTGTAATTTCAGTAGAATAGTGATAGGTTAATCACTAATAGAACTTTGTCCTCCTCTGGGTATGACAGCTATTTCTGAAACTCCAGAAATAGTCAGTTAATAGGAATCAAATCATCCATCTGGCTTTTGAGGCCCCTTGGTGTCTCATTCATCTCTGCAAATTCATTGCTAGTGCATCCTTGCAGGGAGCCTCATTAGGCTCAGTGCCAAGGCCAGTGCAGTTTGTAATTGATGTCTGACTAGCTTCAGAATGATCACCTTTAACATAATACTTTGTATTTTCAAAATCACAATTCAGAACCAGAAAGAATGAATTAAACAAATGACAGTCAGAAAACTTGATGATAACTTTCCATGTGTGACTTAGGTATACACAACACAACTTTGTCATTTGGCTGGTAGATTTTACAAAGGAAATAAGTCTAACTGAAATGATTGTCATGTATGGCTATCTTGACACCTTTAACTTTTGCCACAATGAGTGAATTATAGTTCTGAAGAACAAGGATACTTTGAATCTCTGAGATAATGTTCCTTGTATTTGCATGTAGTGATTGAACAGTTAACATCTGGTTGAACTGTGTTTGTAAGGAGTTAGTCACATTTGCACATTGAAGAGCTCTGACCCTAATTGTTTAACCCCACATGGATCAACACTCCACTGATCACCTATCTCCCTACCTCCTGCTTGACTGATGTTAGTTTTGCTTTAGGTGAGATGACTCTAAATCATATTACTTCTGTGCTTAATAAACGAGCACCTCTGTGGTGCTTCTTCAGCCTTTCACAATCTTGTCCATCTTTATCCCTCCAGTACCCTTTGCAATAGAATGCCTCCCCAGTGTCCCTGACCACACACACACACCCGCCACCCTGTACAAAACAGACTCCTGCAGTTCTGTCTGCAACTCCATTCCTACCTTGTTCCTCCTGCCCAGCAAACTTAGACCATGCTGCAGAGTGAGGTCTTCCTTCAGAGTTGCCTTCTTCACTTGGACTTTATTGCTCAGCCTTGTCTAAATGCTAGATCTTATGTTCCATACTCAGACTTCCTAATTTTTTGAAACAAAATTCACATACTAAAGCAATTCACCTTCTTAAACATGAAGTTCAATGGATTTTGAGTCATAGATCACCAAAATCTCATTTCCAACATTTTCATCAACTAAAGCCTTACATCCATGTGCTGTTCTTTTTTTCTCAATTGTTCCAGGTCTGATGCATATTTGCCTACTATAAATATTGAATATAAATGTAATCAAATGTTGCATGATCTATGGTGATTGGTTGTAGACCCATGCTGTGCTGCACATTTAATTTGTATTTCCCAGTGACTGATGATTTGGAATGTCTTTTTTGTTAGATTATTGGCTCTTTGGAAAATGTCTAATTAAGAATCTTGTCCAAATTTTAAAAACAGGGTTTGACTTATTGAACCATTAAGTATTTACTAATATCTGGATGTATGAACTTATCAATATCTAATTTCAATTATCTTCTCCCTTTCTTTGAGAATTTTCACTTTTTTAATAGTGTTTGAAGTGCAAAAGTTTTATGATGAGGTGGGGGTGCTAGGCTCCATTCCCAGGATCTAAGGGTCATAGGTCAGTTTGATTTTATTTAGCAATAGGAGAGTTTCAACATGATCACCTGCAGTGGATTGTGCAATTGCTCTCTCACACTCCTGGAGAAACCTCTGAAGAATCATTTGAAGCCTAAAAATGGATGATTTGGCTACATAGTGAAACTGAGAGATTGCCCAGGAAGGTGGAAATTGAGGAGAACTGGAAGTGGGAAAGATAGAGTCAGTGAGAAGAGACTAGTGTCCACAGATATGGACTCCCATCTAAGATGGGGGAAGGAGTTGTGTTGTATCCTGACAGTCTGGCTGTGGGTATTTGGTAGGGGTGATTCAGGTCCAAATGGGAAGGATGACAGCAGTCTTGATAAATGGCAAAAAACAATAACTTGCCATTATCCAGAGCTCCTCCACAGCATCCAAAAGGTCTCCTTGTAGATGTATCAGAAACAAACAGAGCTATTGTAGGGTGGGAGCCACAGGGAGAACTCATGTGGAACATGCCTGTTTGGGTATAGGGGGGCCTGATTATTTTAAGGGAGGTAGGTCCACTAAGTAAAACATTTAAAAAGATGGGGTAAAATCACAAGTATGAGGATCAGGAAGATAAGAGTGATCGAGGGGAGGGCCAGAGTAGGAGGGAACCAAATGGCCGTTCATGAGAGGAGGCATGTCATTGGACTTTTGTCTGGTCTTTGTGTCTCTGAGCCCCATCTCAAACCACTTTGGATTTGTTGGCATGGAAGGAGTATCATTCCTGCAGGAGGGCACAAAGCTTGTCCTTAGCAGTAGTCAGGTCTAGTCTTCTTTAAGTTTGGAGTAATTCAGCAGCCAAAGAATTAAGGTGGCCATGAAGGATGTTAAGCTGACATTAAATTTCATTAAGATTTTCTGAGAGCTGATGATGCTAAGAAGCCTTTAGTGTAGCTCTTTAGTTCTGAGTCCTGAGAAAATGCCTAAAACGGCAAGAAGAGGGGTGAATTAGATAGCCCATGGCCCATTTGTCCTCTTTTCAGAGGTCACCTGGACTTAACTCTAAGGGATTTGGGGGTACAAATCTCTCTTAAGTGATTCAAGGCAACAAAAAAGCATGGTGTAAAAAGGGCAGCAGTTAGAATGCCTCAGAGGAGGCCACAATCAAGCTTAAAAGATTCAAAGATCCAAAGTGTAAGACATTCGTGTGGTAACAATATCATTGGAGTATGTTATGTGAGTGAGGTAGCATTTGTATCATACAAAAGGTTAGAGTTCATTGAGTGAGGTCTCCACGGCATCCCTGAACAAGACGGCAGGTGACTTTCCACAGCTGCAGAGTAGCTCTAGATATAGCCCACAATCCCCTGGGACCATTGACCTTGGAGGAAGAGGGGTAAAATATTCTCCCCGTTAGTGCCTCTGATCATATTGGCCTCCAAGTGTAGTTATTAGACACCCAGAAGATCAGTTACACCAGTACAACATTTTAATAACTGTATAATATTTTAATAGCCTGATATTTCAAAATAAACCTCAATTTGACATGAATTTTATCCATCTTATAATTGTTGATCTTAGACTTTAGAAAATTTAATATCACATACATTATCTTTAAGTATCATCCTCTATGTACCTTAAATAACTTACTCAGAACTTCTTAACCTACAAGAGCTTTCTAGTTGTTTGTTTTGCAATATGGAAACATCCATCATTCTAAACTTTCATACAAAAGTTCTTCTTTACTAAAACAATCTCCATCCTTAAATCCTTATAACATTTTTTTTTCTTTTTCTTAAGCAAGGGTAATGAGCCATGGTAGCATTAACAAATGAACTAACTTATGTGTTGTGAGAATTTTCTCCCTGAGAGACAGAGGGACTAAGCAATGTTTATACCTTCTTTGAATGGTTCCAATGACAAACCAAATAAGTTAAATTATATCTAAGTTCTCCTTCTGGAACCTTGGACCTACTTAAGGGGAATTGATAAGGGGTTGCTCATGAGTATGGGTGACCCAGAAAAAGTCACACTGAGAAATTTTTGCTCAGTGTTTATGAGGACATGTTATAGTCACATAGACTTTTTTTTTTAAATCGGCATGATGGATGTTCATCTTCTCTGTTCTGAAGGAGTATTAACATTTAATGTGGCAAGCCACAAGAATATGTTATAAGGAGTCCAGCTATATTAAAGCTATACCTTGACCAGGCCAAGGGTCAGTCAGGTGGCAAGCCATCTAGCATGGACTATTCGGTCTTATACAGCTTAATATTCAGCTGTACGTTGTTATGAATTTCTTGTGCTCACAATTCCCATAGAATGTGTATGTGAACTTCCCTGTTCCAGCCAGTACCTGGATAAGGTCAGGTAGGCAAAGACAAGCTGGCAGAGATGCATACCTTTGTTTCTTGTGCTAATGAAGCTCAGACAACCCTCTGGCCTTGAGGCCTAGTAGCTCTGCAGAGCACTTGACTGAGAACGAAAGAGGTTTTTACATATCAAGATGGAAGGTAGGGTGAAGCAACATTCGTGAGGAGGCAGAGAACCAGAGAACCATGTGGCCAGGGGAAGAAGAACAGGCATTTTTCTGTAGAGCAGACAGAACAGCATGACCAGGAAAAAAAAGAATAGCACAGAGGTAATGTAGATGGTAAGGCAGAACTCTTGTAGAGTTCATCAGAGCCAGGAGTAGAGAGCAAGTAAAGATGGAGGGCAAAGAAACAGAGGATGAAGATGAGGTGGGAAGCATAACAGCATAAAGCTTACCAGGACTTTGAGAGGACAGTAAATGAGGGGACAAAGAGGAATTGAGTGTCAGGACAGAACCGAAGCTATGGAGACAGGATTTCATCCCAGAGAAGTAAAGTAGATGGATAAAGAGCTTGGTATATCTAGATTTATTCTTGTCCTGAATGCCTGACAGAGCTGTAGCTGAATAGATGGAATTTTCCCTTAGAGGAATAGTGTACGTATATCCCTCAGATATCACATGCTAGATGTAGCAGTTTCCCCAGACCCTGGGTAGTCATAATTTAATAAGACTGGCTGGGATCATTTTAGGGTGGCACAGCTAAAAGTGTGACAATGGCAGTCCTTTAGCCTAGAGCATAGATAGAAGTCCTGTATTGGATCTTGAAAAAACCCATTTGTTCATTTATTTGTTTTTTAAAAGGCTGGAGTGGTAATATATGTGGTTGTTCTCCCTCCTCTCCTCCCATTCTCTCCCATCAGCTCCCTTCTGCTCCCCCATCCACACCTCTTTTGTTTCCGTGCAGAAAGTGACAGGCCTCCCATGGGTGTCAACAAAGCATTCTTTTGCATGCCAATATACACGCCAGCACCATTTGTTGAAGATGCTCTTTTTTTCCATTGTGTAATTTTGGCTTCTTCATAGGTGAGTGGATTTATGTTAGGGTGTTTGATTTGATTCCATTGATCTACCTGTCTGTGTTTATGCCAATACCATGCTATTTTTACTACTATAGCTCTGTAGTGGAGCTTGAAATCAGAGATGGTGATACCTCCAGAAGTTCCTTGTACAGGATTCTTTAAGGTATCCTGTTTGTTTGTTTTTTGTTTTTTGTTTAATTTTTCCATATAAATTTGAGTATTGTTCTTTCAAGGTCTATAAAGAACTGTTTTGGAATTTTGATGAGGATGGCATTGAATCTGTAGGTTGCTTTTGGTAAGATTGCCATTTTTACTGTGTTAATCCTACCTATCCATGAACATGGGAGATATTTCTGTTTTCTGATATCTTCTCCAACTTCTTTCTTCAAAGACTTAAAGTTCTTATCATACAGATTTTTCACTTGTTTGGTTAGCGTTACCTCAAAATATTTTATATTACTGGTAGCTATTATGAAGAGTGTTGTTTCTTTCTCAGCCCACTTATTATTTGTATATAGGAGGGTTACTGATTTTTTGATTTAATCTTGTATCCTGCCACATTACTGAAGCTGTTTATCAGCTATAGGAGTTCCCTGGTAGAACTTTTTTGGGTTACTTATGTAGACTATCATGTCATCTGCAAATAGTGATATTTTGACTTCTTCCTTTCCAATTTGTATCCCCTTGATCTCCTTTTGTTGTCTTATTGCTCTAGTTAGAGCTTTGAATACTATATTGAGAGACTAGTAAGGAAAGAGTGTATAGCCTTGTGTTGTTCCTGATTTTTGTGGAATTGTTTTGACTTTCTCTCCATTAAATTTGATATTGGCTATAGACTTGCTGTATATTGCCTTTATTATTTTATTTATGCCCCTTGTATCCCTGATCTCTCCAAGACCTTTATCATAAAGGGGCGTTAGACTTTGTTAAAGGCTTTCTCAGCATCTAATGAGATGATCATATGTTTTTTTTCTTTCAGTTTGTTTATATCATGGTTTACAGTCACAGATTTTTGTATGTTCAATCATCCCTGCATCTCTGGGATGAAACCTGCTTGATCATAGTGGATGATCTTATTGATGTGTCCTTGGATGCAGTTTGCCAGTATTTTACTGAATATTTTTGCATCAATGTTCATGAGGGAGATTGGTCTGTAATTCTCTTTCTTTGTTGAGTCTTTGTGTGGTTTGGGTATCAGGGTGACTGCAGCCTCATAAACAGAATTTGGCAACATTCCTTCTATTTCTACTCTTTAGAACAATTTGAGAAGTATTAGTATTAGCTCTTCTTTGAAAGCCTGGTAGAATTCTGCATTGAAACCATCTGCCCCTGTATTTTTTTTTTTTTTTTGGTTGGGAGACTTTTGATGACTGACTCTATTTTCTTATGAGTTATAGGACTATTTAAATTGTTTATCTGGGCTTGATTTAATTTTAGTATGTGGTACCTATCAAGAAATGAGTTCATTTCTTTTAGATTTTCCAATTTTATGGAGTACAGACTTTTGAAGTATAACCTAATGATTCTCTGAATTTCCTCAGTGTCTGTTGTTATATCCTCCTTTTATTTTTGATTTTGTTAATTTGGATATTCTCTTTCTGCATTTTAGTTAATTTGGATAAGGGTTTGTCTTTCTTGTTGATTTTCTCAAAGAACTAACTCTTTGTTTCATTGATTCCTTGTATTGATCTCTGTTTCTGTTTAATTGATTTTAGCCCTCATTTTGATTATTTCCTGTCATCTTCTCCTCTTGGATATGTTTGATTCTTTTTGTTCTAGAGCTTTCAGGTGTGCTGTTAAGTCACTAGTGTGAGATTTCTCCAAATTCTTTATGCAGGCACTTAGTGCTGTGAAGGGGCCCCAAAATAGCTTGACCACACATCAGCCATGACAGGTTTAGGGGCCTAGACACAGCTTCTGTGACAGGCTTACTGTCAGGCAATACCCAGATCCAGGAAAAGCCTTAAGCTGACACCACCCAGGGATCTACCCAGGGGTGAGGAAGTACCTGACATCCTAAACATTCCAACATTAGATAAGGTGGCCAGATGTCCTTGAATCTAGCACACATCTATTTTTGTTTTACAGATATCCCTAGACAATTGTCAGCCAATCAGGGTCCTGGACCCTGGAAATCCCCTCACCCCAATCTCTGCTATGATAAAAACTCTGCCCCACCTGAGTTCAGGGCTCTCTGCTCTCACTGCTGCATTGGACAGACAGAGGGACCAAGCTCTGGAGCTTGAAATAAAGGCTCTTTGCTTTTATATGTGGGATTCGGTCTCCGTGGTGGTCTTTTGGGGGTCCCTGCAATCTGGGCATAACAGTGCTATGAATTTTCCTCTTAGCACTGCTTTCATTGTGTCCCATAAGTTTGAGTATGTTATGATTTCATTTTCATTCAATTCCAGGAAGTCTTTAATTTCTTTCTTACTTCTTCCTTGACCCATTGGTAATTCATTTGAGCATCGGTCAGTTTACATGAGTTTGTATGCTTTCTATAGTTTGTGTTGTCATTGAACTCTAACTTTATCCCATGGTGATCTGATAAGACACAGGGATTATTCCAATTTTTTGTATCTGTTGAAATTTGCTTTGTGACCAAGTGTATGGTCAGTTTTGGAGAAGGTTCCATGAGGTTCTGAGAAGAAGGTATATTCTTTTGTGTTTGGGTGAAATGTTCTGAAGATGTCTTTTAGGTCCATTTGAGTCATAACATCTATAAGTTTCCTTATTTCTCTGTTTAGTTTATGTCTGGAAGACTTGTCCATTGGTGAAAGTGGGGTGTTGTGAAAGACCCTAACCCTTCAGGCTTACACCCCCAAGCCCCAGGAAATGAGGAACTAAAAATCTAGTTCCCAGGGCAAGCTGACTCAGTCATTATTCAACCACCCCTGCAACAATGTAACAATGTAAAGAGATTCCTGTTAAGAGATGTGCTCAACTGTGACTGGGATAGTTGCAAGTGTTCCAGGAAGGACGACTGTGACCTTTGTGTAAACTCCACTCCCGCCCTGATACCCGCCCTTGAGGTTTCAGGAAGAATGTGCCAATTCTTCCTGTACAGGTACTGACGTAACTGTACCTAATCTGTGATTGTATGGGAATTGTAATCTTGTGGCTTTTGTGGGTTTTTCCTTTAAAAGTACCTATGAGACTGTAGTGCGATGCGACTCTTGCTCTTTAGAGCAGAGGAGCCCAACTGTACAGCCGCTTCTTCAATAAACACCTCTTGCTATTGCATCAACTGGACGGGAGTCTGGGTTCTTAGGGCGCCCCACTCGAGAAGATAGTATCCTAGGTCTGGGGTCTATCAGTTGAAGCCTCCCACTATTAATTTGTGGAGTTAAATGTGTAATTTAAGCTTTAGTAATGTTTCTTTGACAAATGTGGGTGCCCTTGTGTTTGGGGCCTAGATGTTCAGAATTGAGACTTTATCTTGATGGATTTTTCCTATGATGAATATGAAATGTCCTTCTCCATCTCTTTTGATTAATTTTAGTTTGAAGTCTATTTTGTTAGATATTAGAATAGCTATACTAGCTTGCTTCTTAGTTCCATTTGGTTAGAAGATCTTTTCCCAATGCTTTACTCTAAGGTGGTGTCTGTCATTGATGTTGAGCTGTTTCTTGTATGCAGAAAAGGATAGATACTGTTTTTGTATACATTCTGTTAGCCCATGTCTTTTTATAGGTGAATTGAGTCCATTGATATTGAGAAATATTAATGACCAGTGATTATTTATTCCTGTTACTTTTTGTTGTCGGTGGTGGTGGTGGTGGTGGTGGTGGTGGTGGTGTGTGTGTATGTGTGTTTCCCTTCTTTGGGATTTGCTCTTGTGGGATTATCTATTGCCTGTGTTTTCATGGGTGCAGCTAATGTCCTTGGGTTGGAGTTTTCCTTTTAGTACCTTCTGTATGGCTGGAATTTTGAATAGATATTGTTTAAATTTGGTTTTGTCATGAAATATATTGTTCTTTCCATCTATGGTGATTGAAAGTTTTGCTGGGTATAGTAGTCTGTATTGGCATCTGTGGTCTCTTAGTGTCTGCAAAATGTCTATCAAGGACCTTCTGGCTGTTAGAGTCTACATTGAGAAGTTGGACGTATATAGGTCTGCCTTTATATATTACTTGGTCTTTCTCCTTTTTCTTTATTCTGCATTTTAGTGCTTTGATTATTATGCAGCAAAGGGAGTTTTGGGGGTTTTTGTTTGTTTGTTTGTTCTATTTACTTGCTTTTTGTTTGTTTGTTTGTTTGTTTAGTCCAGTCTATTTGATGTTCTATAGGTTTCTTTTACCTTTACAGGCATGCCCTTCTTTAGGTTGGGAAAATTTTCTTCTATGATTTTGTTGAATATATTTTCTGGGCCTTTGAGCTGGGATTCTTCTCCTTCTATTCCTACTGTTCTTAGATTTGATCTTTTCATGGTGTCCCAGATTTTCTGGATGTTTTGTTTTAGAAATTTTTTAGATTTAACATTTTCTTTGACCAATTAATCTATTTCTTCTATCATATCTTCAATCCATGATATTCTCTTGTCCATCTCTTGTATTCTGTTGGTGATGCTTATATCCATAGTTCCTGTTTGCTTACCCAAATTTTCCATTTCCAGAATTACCTCAGTTTATATGTTTTCTTTTTATTGCTTCTATTTCTATTTTCAAGTCTTGAATCATTTCCTTCACCTATTTCATAGTTTTTTCTTGACTTTCTTGGCATTCTTTAAGGGATTTATTAATTTCTTCCAATTTTTTGTTTGTATTTTCATTCATTTTTAAGGGAATTTTCATTTCTTCTTTAAGAGCCTCTATCATCTTCATAAAGTTATTTTTAAGATCATTTTCTTGTGCTTCAGCTGTGTTAGAATGTTCGTGTCTTGCTGTTGTAGGATAGCTGGGCTCTGGTAGAGTCATATTGCCTTCTCTGTTGTTGAATGTGTTCTTACTGTGGCATTTAGGCATCTGGATTTGGGATGATTATAAATCTGGATGTTGATTCTTGTGTTTGTCTTTGTTGGATGGGTGTTTTGTTCCTTTGGTTTTTGTTTCCTTTGCTATTTTTTTCCTGAATGGCCAAGTGTTCTGGTGACTGGCAGGTCTTCAGGGCCATTAGGGTATCTCAGCTGAGGTTTGTGAGGTTTGGCTGCATAGATGAATCCTGGCCTCATTGACCTCTAGAGTCTGTTGGAGTTGTGGCCATGGGGGGGAGGAGGATGTGGGTGAGTGGTGGGGGTGGATGGTGGAATGGGTCTTGACGGAATAGAATCCAGTGGCAGGGATGATGGTCCAGCTGGCAGGCAGGTCTCTTACCTGCTTGCAGGCCAGTGGGGACTGCCCTGAAAAGCTTCTTATGTCAAAGATCAGCATCATTCAGACAAATGGGTAGTTGGGAAAAGATCTTTATCAACTACACATGCAATAGACGGCTAATACTTTTAAAAAAAAACTCAGAAAATAAAAAACAATTTAAAATGAGATACAGATTTAAACAGAAAACTTTTAAAAGATGGAACACAAATTGATGAGAAGCACTTAAAGAAATGTTCAACATCCTTGCTCCTCAGGGAAATGCAAATTAAAACTACTTTGAGATTTCACCAATCAGAATGGCCAAGGTCAAAAAAACAAGTGACAACTCATGCTGGTGAAGATATAGATTAAAGGGAACACTTTTCCACTTTTGGTAGGAGTGCAAACTTCTATATCCACTATGGATATCAGTGCGCTAGGTCCTCAGGAAGCTAGGGATTATCTTCCTCAAGATCCAGCTATACCATTCTTGGGCATATACCCAAAGGACTCTACATCCTGCTACAGGGACACTTGCTCAACCATGTTCATTGCTGCCCTATTCATAATAGCCAGGAATTGGAAACAGCCTATATATCTATCAATAGAAGAATGAATAAAGAAAATGTGGTGCATTTACACAATGGAATATTATTTAGATGTTAAGAAAAAAAACATGAAATTATTAAATTCACAGGTAAATAAATGGAGCTAAAAAATTATCATGAGTGAAGTAACCCAGACACAAAAGTACAAATATTTTGTTTTTTCTTATATTTAGGTGTTAGCCTTTAAGATTTCAACATATGTGTTACAGTCTGAATAGCCATAGAGGTCAGGTATCTAGTGAGGGAGCAGGGAGGAGGAGAGGATTTTCCAAGGAAGGAGAATATAGTGTTATGGAGAGATGAAGGAGACATTAGAATAGGAGGATTAAATAGTGGGGTAAGGGGAGGAAAGTAGGGAGAGAGTGAAAACTAACACTAAGAACCATTTGAGGGGTGATATGGAAACCTACTACTGTAGAAGTATCTTAAAATGTATACACATCTGAAAGAAATCTGAATGGAGTCACCAAATAATGGGGGAGACAATGCCCAACTAGACATCTTCTGCCAATAAGTGAAACTTCCAGTGTCAGGAATGGGGTACATCTAATTCAATGTTGGCCAAAGAGACCTAAGGGGAATGTCCAAACAACTCAAGCTATTGGCTGATTAATAAATTAGAATGTTACCAGAAGTTGTTACAATGCTTTGTTCCTTTAACAGAACAACAGTGTTGGGTTTACCCCTAGGCCTGTGGCCTATCTAGTCTCAGGTTCTTACCTACCCAAGCAGTGTCAGGAGTTGATTCCATCTCCTAGAGTGGGTATGGTTATTTGAAAGAAAATGGCCTCCAAAAGGAAGGCCATTATTGGGAGATATGGCCTTGTTGGAGGAAGTGTGTCACTGTGGAGGTGGGCTTTGAGATAGATGATAATTTAAGTTAAGAAAAACTTGCTAGAAACAAGCCAAGCTAACGCTGGGTGATTACAAGGATAAGCCTCTGTGTTATTTATTTGGGAGCTATATAGTGAGCTCCCAAAGAGCCAAAAGAGTAAGAGTAAAAAAACAAGAACACACACTCAGTGAGATAGTTCACTTCCTGATGTGGTTGGATCAAGGTGTAGAATTCTCTAGCACCATGTGCCTGTATACCATTTTCCTAGCTGCCATGCTCCCTGCCATTATGAAATGGACTAAATCGCTGAAACTGTAAGCTGCCACCTCAATTAAATGTTTTCCTTCATAAGAGTTGCCATGGTCATGACAATAGAAAGTCTAACTATGATAATGGGTCTTAAATCCAATCAGAGAGTGGTTGGTGACTCTCTCAACATTTGTGCCACTGGAGTACCAGCGTGTCTTTCAGGCAGGTCACCACTGTAGATCAAAGGGTTTGTGACTGGGTTGATGGTTACCTTCTTCTCTAGTATCATTCAGAGTACCTCCCAATACCATAAACACTTCCACCAATGCAGACTTACTGGGTACAT
>CABHPH010112802.1:0-11610 GCA_902168325.1 Peromyscus nudipes
AAGAAAGGCAGAGTCACCAGTGGAGGCAGAGGGAACAGACATACAGGAGGAGAGGTAAAAGCTATGAGTCACATGGTAACACATAAATTAATAGAAATGGGTTAATTTAAGTTATAAGAGCTAGGGGGACAAGCCTAAACTAAGGCTAAGCTTTCATAATTAATAATAAGTTTCCATGTCAGGTTTTTTTTTGTGAGCTGGTGCCCCCCCCAAAAAAAAGTCTGTTTACAATGAGTCATATACAAGGCATAAAAAGATATAATTTTGGTTTATAAATGTGTGTTTTGTTTTTTACATAATATGAAATATCATTTTTGACACTGTGTCAAGACCATCAGTGGGGAAAATATCATCTTTTCAACAATAGTTCTAGAGAAACTCAATACATGCAGAAAAATGGAATTAGACCCTTACTAAATACCATATATCACAATAAAGTAAAAATGGGTAAAAGACCTAACTATACGTAACACCAAAAACTGTAAGGCTCTCAGGAGGTGGCCCAGGACAAAGCTTTATGGCAAGTAGATTTGGCAAAGATTTGTTGGGTGTTATTCCAAAGGTATAAGCAAAAACCAAAAATAAAAAGCAAAAAACAAACTTATAGACCATAAAAACTTAAAAAGACTCTTCAACAGAGAAAAACAACAACTCACAGAACAAGAGAAATGTTAGTAAAGTGTACATTATTATCTTTGACTTCATACTGCCTAGTCCAAATCTTAAACTCTGCACTCGGTAGCCTCTTTCTGAGTAAGAGTACAGAGGGTTAAATGAGTCTATGATACAGATGAAGCATCATTGAAGTCCCTAGTTCACAATAAGCTTAACAAATCATAAAGAAAAAATTAATATTAATAAATATTAGTGTTGCTTATCATTATTATTCATGTGTTTAGCATTTGGCATGGTATGTAGTAGATACAAGGAACTCAATAGCACTTAGGAAAGGAGTCATGAGGGAACGGTAGATTATTCCCTTTCAGAAGGAAACAAAGTCAACACTGTTCATGGGGAAAAAAAAAACAGTGATGACTTGAAAACCTTGAGTTATGATGGTACCATTTTAATGAATTTAAAATATTCCCAACATATGAATGGATAAAGAAAATGTAATAGATATTTTTTAGACTTAAAAAAAGAAGGCAGTGTTGTCCCCAACACAGGTGAAGCAGAAAGATACCATGCTAAGGGAAAGAAAAACCAGGCCTAGACAGTGCCTCATCTCACTCATACACAGAATCCAATTGTATACCTTAAATATGCACAATATTTATTTGACAGGTAAATTAATGTCCTTGAGAAAACAAAAATGTCTAAACAAAAAACTGAGAAAGAATTTGAAAATTTCTTAGGAGTTTGATTTTCCAACAGATAACAAAACAAGCAAAAGTAATAAACTAATTTCCTAGTGATGTCATAACATATTACCAGAAACTGGCTGGCTAAACCCAGCAAATTTTACTCTGACAATTCAAGAGGCTCATTGTCTGAAGTTAGGTGTCAGCAGAACCAGGCTTTCTCTGTCTTGCCCATCTTCCCTCGATGTCTCCATGCCTAATATGTGTGGGTGTCTATGTAAGGACAGCAGTCCACCCTAATCCGACCTAATTTTAATTTCATCTGTAAGCACTCTATTCTCAAATAAGGTCATATTCTGAGGTCCTGGTTAAACAAGTACTTTATGGAGCACCCTGTTGAATTTACTACATGAACTATGACAACTTAACGAAGAATGACTTATAGTTTGTGTGTGTGTGTGTGTGTGTGCATGTGTGTGTGTGTGTGTGTGTGTGTGTGTGCTACATGTGTCTGTCTGTGTCTGTGGACACCCGGGGTCAGTCTCAAATGTTGTTCCTCTGGCACTGTCTACCATTTCATGTTTCTACACAGCCTGGATCTTGCCAAGGAGACTAGGCTGCCTGGACAATAAGCTCCAGGGACTCCCCCTTCTCTCTGCCTCTCCACACTGGGGTTACAAACATGTGCCACCATGTCCAGTTTTTTTTTTAATGTGGACTCTAGGGACTGAATTCAGCATGACAAAGTCTACCACCTGACCTATCTTCCTAGCCCCACCGATACTACTCTTATCAAATGGGGCTAAGAGCATCTCTGACAGTTAGTGTCGTCAACTTGACAGGATCTAGAAACACATGAGAGACAAGCCTCCAGGCACACCCAAAAGGATTATTAGCCTCTGGATGTACCTGTGAGAGATTATATTGATGAGGTTGATTGAGGTGAGTAAACACCACTGCCTGGGCTTGGGTCTGAGACTGTAGAGAAAGGAGAAGGCCAGCTGAGCACAAGTATCCATGTCATCTGCTTCCTGGTTGTGGATGTGATATGACCAGCTGCTTCAAGCTGCAGCAGCCCAACTTCCCTGCCATGATACCCTTGAACTGTGAGCTAAAATAAACATTCTCCCTTGAATTGCTTTTGTTAAAATCTTTGAACACAGCAACAGGAAAAGAAACTAAGACAGCATCTTTCATATTTTACTTGACTATTTTAAATGATAATATATAGACTAGTCTAGCAAAATCTTACAAACTTTTTAAGTTAACTTAGCTTTGAAAGACCATTGTTAGTAAACAGCATTTGGTATTTAAACACTGCCAAACAAATAGATCGAATATTTTTTATGTATGCTTACATCATAAAGTGTATGTATCCCCTTCATTTCCATTTGCTAAATATCTTACATTCATAATAAAGCAAATATCCAGAAATCAATGGGAATGACTTAAAAGTATACTAAATGGTATTATGACATAAACCTTCCTCCAAAAATTTCACAAAATACTCTGAAGGTTAATGTCTATGAAATGGTAACATCTCAGAATGTCTCTAACACATGCACAACTGAGATGTTGCGATGAACATGTGTAGGAGTGGTTTGTAACGATGGTAATCTGTACCCTGAGTTGTTCCATTTTCAAATCCATGTTAGAGCAATCTGCTGCTCTATGAGATATCAAAGTAGTTTGATTTCTTAGGATCATGTTTCCCAGATTTTCCATGAACTTTATTTTATTGTGATAGATTGTATTGATGTAGTAAAATTGAAGTAGATAATAATGCTAACTGTACAACCTATAAAACAATAATCTCTATATTCAGGGGAAAAGCGTAATGTATTAAAGCACTACTACTTATCAATAAGTCAGACGTTTAATAGTAGATTTGAAAGCCTAACTAAGCAAGTATTTAGACAAACAAAGTGAAATCAAAAGCATTCTACTTCATACAATCTAATCCAAGGAAAACAATGCTTTTCCTTCAAGACAGGAATTTAAGGCCATTAGTAACCTCTACTTAAAGAACAAGTAAAATTGTAACTCTATCCTCAGCTGGTTAGAGCAGAATGAAAGGGGTGTTAATGTAATAGCAAAGACATCACAAGCATCCTTTTCAATTAACCATCACACAGCCCAAAGGGAGGTGCTATGGGTACCTTCATTCTCAACATGTGAAGCATTCCTGAATAGGCCAAACCAGGATCACACAGAATGTAGAGCCCACATGAGTAGCACCATGAATGAGCTACTTAACTGGACAAGTAGTGTTCACATCCTTGTTTTACCACCTATGATTCCGAGGAAGTGGTCATACCTCAGAGTAATGTGTCTATAGGAATATCACAAGTATTGAATGCATTGAAACATATAAAGCCATGACAGGGTCTCATACAAGGAAAGTACCAAACATTAGCTCATTCTCCTCCTCTTTTCCTTCCTGCCCTTCACCAAGCCTCTGGTTTGAAAACTATATTTATAGTTTATATTATATATATATATACATATATAATGTATCAACAAGATCTGTTTTGTTTCATATTCACAGATTATACTTTCTTTTTTAAAATAATCTCCCTTGATCATTGGGCAGGGAGGAAGTAACTTCAATGAAAAAGAAAAAGGCAGCCACGGTGGTTTGCAAAGAGCTAACAGTCTCAGCTCTTAGCTTACTAAACAGGATGAGGCTGGAAAAAAGCATCTTGCTTTCCTAATGTCACAAATAATACCTTTATCACAAAAAAGAATGAGTGTATATAGTGAGTGTGTTTATAAAACTATAAAGAATTGCAAAAATAGTTTAAAATGTCAACAACACTGAAAGAGAATTCACAATTTGGCTTTAATTTCTTATAAGCCAATATGCTGTCGGCTCACATAGTTTCCCCTGCCTGAAATTCCTTGTTCTAACCATATCCTTGCTTCAAAATAAAGCCTAAGTGCTCAAAAAATATTACCTAATCACTCCAGTACAAATAAATCATATTTAAGCCCCATGAGTATTTATCACTTTATTGCATTATGTGTCTGTCCTGACTCACCAACTAGATTATAAATTCCATCAAATCAGCAACTCATTACTTCTTTGTATTCTATCCATGTGCAGACACAACTATCTTTCTTGCATAAAAGATAGGAAGAGAAAGAGCTCTAAAAGATTTTAGAACTCTTCAAAAGGAAGCGGAATCCATTGATTCCATAATCCACTTAGTAATGGGAATCAGGCGCAGCATGGGGGCAGAATACCTAACTTCCAGACCCTATGCTCAGCAGAAACAAAGCTGAGGTAAGGTATGGAGATCGAGGTCTTTATCAGGTCCTAGACATGAGGTCTAAGCTGAATGAGAAGCAGATCTGGAACACACTGAAGATGGTGAGCTGATTCTGGAAACTTGGATTGCCACAGGAAAATGCTTACTGATGCTCACATCATCATTTCATGACCATGGGACCAGGCTGGAACTTGGACTCGAAATTAGATCATCTAATACCAGAGACATTGAATTTTATATCCAAATGCATATAAATGTCATCAGAAATACATCTCAGTTCTTCTATGTGATTCCCAAATAAATATACGATGCTTGTCAGCAAACATTTATTAATTTAATAAATATTAATTCATTGTCATTACATTGTTAAATAACTTCATGTCAATCAGGTGGTCTTGTCAAGTATACAGTACTCTGCTCAATTACATAAATAAGGCATGTACAATTTACTCTCCTCTATAAACATGCTCCATATGTATCTTATATATCATTTTAATTTTTTAATTCATTAATAGTATATGGGGGTGCACGTTGAATAAGATATAAAGACTCAAGCCCTAAACTAAGGTGGACAAGTCAGTGCATTCACATCAGCAAGTTCTCTCCTTTTCTGTCTCCTCCTCTTTTTTTTTTCTTTTTTTTTTCTTTTTTTTTTTTTGGTTTTTCGAGACAAGGTTTCCCTATGTAGCTTTGCGCCTTTCCTGGAGCTCACTTGGTAGCCCAGGCTGGCCTCGAACTCACAGAGATCCGCCTGCCTCTGCCTCCCGAGTGCTGGGATTAAAGGCGTGTGCCACCAACGCCCGGCCTGTCTCCTCCTCTTAAGGGACATGGGAAGGTTGTTGAAATAGGACTTTCAGTAATAGTTTGACAGAGGAGGTGACCTGGCTAGCAACAAAATTCTGAACCCACAGAGGAAGAGGGAAAAGTTCAACCATGAAATTTTGCTTTGGTCATCTAAATTTCCAAGTAGGATAAGAACTATAAACTGTACACACAAGTTGGAATTTGTAGTGTAACTTTCAGTAAACAATTCCTCACATCCTGTACTAACATAAGGTATGCTAACAGAAAAGAATGCTCTCCCATAGCATCTGTAACAGAGCGAGTGGATTAATCACAGTAAATATGTATCAGAAAACATAAGTGTGTGAAACCATTGTATTTCACAAAAGATTACTTCATAGCCAAATTATTGCACAACCACAAAATGATGAGGAAAATACCTACATTAGTAGAAATATATTCATTCTTCAAAACTCTTTTGTTCTTGTACTTCCTTAAAGGAAAATACTATATTATCAAAAAAAGGCAAAACCAGTTAGGATATACATAATTTTAATCATAAGAATCTATCATAGCCAATATTACTTAATAAGATACCTTTTCAAAGTGAATCCTAAGACACCAGTAAGATTTAGCAAGGCTGTATCAAAATAATCATTTTATTATGGGGAAAATAAAATCTATACTGCATACAATCTATATGACACATTTTCAACCAAATTCATTAGTTTCAACTAGACTTCGACAGAAATAAAGTGATGAAGACTAGGAAAATAAAGTCCTGTAACCTTCACTGGCCCCTTACCTTCTTGAAGCGTATTATCCCAATTTGTGTCAGGCAAGCAGTGAGAACAGAGGATAACCACAAGAGTAAGCCGAAGTCAGTGCCTATCAAAGCATGCCCTAAGCCAAAGTTCTGCAAAACCAAGACCGCTATTTCTTCGCAATTTCTCAGCTAACACAGAATCAGAAGAACAAACGCAAGATATTGAAACTTCAAACCAGCCTAACCCGAGAGGACACACCTTGAATCCTTTGTGCATGAAAGCAGCTTCAAAAGGAAAGGAGGAAGTCCTTTTGTTCTAGGTGAAAAACCTGAGAATCTGTCGGTCTTTATACACAGCTGCTTTAAACTGAAGCGAAAAATTAGGCTATTTTTTTCTTTTACACAGAAAACTATAAAACTTTGATTCAGACTTAAATGTACTTGTCCCTTAATGACCAACATGAACCTGGTCATTCTTAATATTTTCCCACTAGTGCAACACCTGAAATTCTTTTTTCCAGAAAGAATATCCATTTACATCTTTAGGGTATGGACTTTATGCAAATAGTCAGTAGCTCCAACCCAGACTCTGTCAGCTTGAGCATATTACATCCCTCTCTGGGGCTGAGTTCCTTCATCTAGAGATGAACAAATAATATTTCTTTTATAAGTTTGATGTGAAGATTCATTCAAATAATAGTTGAAATAAGAACAGATGTAAAGTGTGTCTCCATAAAAATCTGGTAATATGAAGATGTCATTGATTGTTACTGGATCTTACAGGAATACTGATTTCAACTCTATTTTGAATCAAGAGCCCAACACTCTGAAAACACAAATCCACTTATCTGTACACGTGTCTGTTCCTATGATGAACTACTTATGTGCGAACTCTTAATTCAACTTGAACAAATGCTGAGTTAGCTCACTAAACATTCAATGAGTGTGATCAGCAGGGAAGATGCCTCTTGACCACACATATCAATGAATTTAATGAGGGGTTTCATTTTAAAGAAATCATTTGGGTCTCTCTCAAGTTTTCAGTTTGGCATAAACTGAATTTTTAAGCAAAAGTTTTTCACAAAATTATTACAAGAATTATGCCTTTTACATTTATTGTTCAACTTCCTACCATTCTTTTGGGATACTGCTTTCTTTTTAATTACTGACAATTTTTTAAATTGTTATACTGTCATTCATGTCATATAAGAAAGAGTAAGTTTACATATCTAATATTGAACAGAATTATAACTACCTAAAATACATAACCATTCACAGTATCTGTGGCAACTGTATTCAAAACTCCAAGGTATTGGAGCCATCAAATAATTACAACTTTTAGTTCCCATGCAGGTGGAAATAGACAGGTCTAATCACCCTTCTCCCCACAGAAAAAAAAACACTTGGACAATATTAAAATATTAAAAACTACTTAATGAGGTTAGTTTCCTTCCAAAAGTAAACCGAGTTTGGGCTTGAACAAGCTTCAGGCAAGGGAAGCTTCAAACATAACATTTTAAAAACTGGCCATTATTTCCCATGTTGAAAAAATGCAATTTTATTTCCTAACAGCAAATGAAACTGTCAGGAAAATTTAGGTGTAATAAAGTTGGGTGGCTAAACCAACATGTTAGATTTAAACTAAAACTGAATTAAAGGAATTAAAAGTAATTCTTGTGTCAGTTGACCCTTCAAGAATACTACTCAAAACTTACTGTTTTGAACAAACAGAGCTTCCTTACTCTTGATAAAGTCATTAATAGTGAAATAAATGTAATTGTGTGCTGAACAATACATTGATTAAAATGTACTGCTTTTGGCAACTTTTCCACTTAAATAAAAAGCTGTCAAGCAAGGTGACGTTAGTGGTATAGAGTTTTAAAATGGTGGACTCAGTCCAAGGTTAGCTAATAGCAGCTGACATGGCCTGGAATCTTGAGGCCTAAATCAACATTGTTTTCACAGCTGTAATTAAGCCACCTAATCAGAAGCACATTTTGACGGGACAGTTTCTGGAAGCCAGACATTACAATTTCTTATGCCTGGAGCGCAGTGGCTCAGGAGAGGTCCGCATTTAATTTTGGGTTAAAAAGGGGTGGAGGGCAGTAAAATACGAAAGACCATTGAGATGAAGCAGGTCTGTGTGCTCCTGCCTTGACCAGCCTTGCAGCTCCCCTCCCTGGCTCTCTGCTGAGTCCCCCCACTCTTAAGTGGCAGCTGTACACAGTAAGATTAAGGACTGCTGCCAAGATCAACAGATGAGCTGGTCTGAACCGGCTCTCTGTGTGTTCTGATTGTAAATTGTGCTGGTGATGATTAGAGAACTCTAGCACAGGATGTCAACTCTTAAAATGGTCCAGAGAAAATCATATTTTTTTAAGTTCAGGGGGAAAAAAATTAGCTTTCTTGTGGGTTGGTGCATAGTGTTGTGTCTATTGCTTTCATATGATCCAAGTGAATTCACCCAAATTAAGCAACTCTGTTATTAAAAAGGAGTGTGGGTAGGCTCGCAGCAGGGACCTTCATCTTGGTCTGTCTATGCTGAGGTGCTGTGCTCTTCCGGTGGCACAGCAGCCATGTGCATCTGCCACCTGCCAACAGAAGATGCCACTGAAACAATGACAATCCAGGACTCCAGAGCCACACATCATTAAGTGACTGTGTTGGTAACATTAACACAACTAAATAGCCAGCTTGTTTTCTGCAGCACTGTTGTATTCTGTAACATTTAAACTTTCAACCCCAGAGGCCATTGTAAAACTATCAATATGAAGGCACTAGTCACTGGAGTCTGATTACATTTAGTTCTGCATTTTAATTACATATGGATTCCATTAACTAAACCTTATGCCTTATAGGCAACATTTTAATCAAATTACTATAATTTTCAAATATGTTACAATAGTTTGACAAGTTAAAAGTTCACATTCCTGACATATTAAATATCAAAAAAACTGTGCATTAAAAAGGAAATATTTCTTACAAGTATACTAATCCATTTTCCAATTACTTTGGGGACTTTTTGACTACCTAGTTATAAGTTATATTCTGAGGTTTACATACCTAGTATGCTTTTGTGAATGGTTTCTTGGTGCTGAATATAACCAAGTTTAGAAACATATTCATTTTATTGATATAAGTTGAAGCAGGAACAACATAAAACACAGAATTCACAATTCTAAATTGCTATTTATAACTCAAATAAAACAATTTTAGAGTTGTGCAGGAATTCAGATTTCATTTAATTAAAACTCTTCATCCTATAGCCAGGAAAACCAAGACCCATGGAGACTGTGTGGTTTGCTTCCCAAAGCTTTGAGGTGAGTCAGTAGGCGAGTTTTCTCCAGAAGCCAAATGTCCTGATTCTCTATGTCGTGTTACTTTGCAGTGTAACACTTGGCCATCCTGTGTAAGAAGAATCCCACACCAGCCAAAAACTCAATGTAAAAAAAAATTAATGTAGTAAAGCACATACAACATAGAATTTGCCCTCTCCTTAATTTTAAGTCGTCAAGTACACCCGCGACTCTGTATAGCTATCTCCTTCCAGAAAGTTTCCTCATCCCAAGGAAACCCCGTACTCATTCATCACTCACCTCTATTGCCTCCTACCACAACTGTCAACCATTAATCTGATTCCTATCTTTATGGCCAGTTGGGGACATTTCTTACACATGGAATCATGCAAGTGTGGCCTCGTGAAGAAGACTAAGCGGTCTGTTTTGATGAGTCTGGGTTTTGTGCATACTGCAACATGGATCAAAATCCCACGGACCTTGTGGTTGAAGAGATGGCTCAGCAGTTAAGAGCACCTGCTGCTCATGCAGAGAACCTGGGTTCAGTTCCCAGCACCCACATGACAGCTCACAACTGCCTATTATTCCAGTTCTAAAGGATCTAACACCCTCTTCTGGTCTCCATGGCCACTGGACACATGCACAGTGCACATATATACATTCATGCAAATACTCACACGCATAAAAATCTTATATATATTTGGTTTTTCAAGACAGGGTTTCTCTGTGTAGCTTTGTGCCTTTCATGGCACTCACTTGGTAGCCCAGGCTGGCCTCGAACTCACAGAGATCTGCCTGGCTCTGCCTCCCGAGTGCTGGGATTAAAGGTGTGCGCCACCACCACCCAGCCTTAAATATATTTTTAAATGTATTGAAACTTATGGCTAAATGACATACTCCTGTCTAGATACAATGTATGTTTTTATCCCTTCATCAGCTGACTTGCATTGAGCAAACCCCCTTGGCTATAGTGAATATTTACCTGCTGCTAAGCAGAGGTATTTTGTCTGAAGAACTGCTTTGGATTCCTTTGGATAGTTACCTAGGAGAAGCCTTGCTGTGTCAAATGGAAACTTCATATTTAACTTACCAAGGAGTCATCAAGAGATGTCAAGTATCTCCTAAATGTTGGATGGAAACTTACGTTCTTTAGAAAAGTGGCTAGTAAAATCCTTTGTCCAGTTTTAAAATTAGGTTATCATTTACCTATTGTGTTAAAGAGCTCTTAATATCCTCTACATTAGACCTTATAAAGATACAGAATTATAAATATTTTCTCCCCATCTGTTGAATATGTTTTCACTATGTTGGCTTTGTCTTTTCATGCACAAAAGTTTTAAATTTTGAAGAAAGCTAGTACATTTGGGTTTCTTTCGGCTCTTACCCTTATGCAGTTACATCTATGAATCAATTACCAAATCTAAGCACTTGAGTATTTAAACCTGTGGATTCTATGGATTTTCTCATTGTGAGTCTTATATTCAGGGCTTTGATCCATTATGAGTTAATTTTTTGTATGATAGCTGGTAAGTGTCCAAGAAAATACAATTTTAAAACCTTTCTTTCTTTCTCAGGGCTCAGGGAACCCCATGGAAAAGGAGGCAGAAAGAGCCAGAGGGGATGGAGGACACCAAGAAATCAACAAGACTGATGTAAATATAAACTCACAGAGACTAAGGCAGCAGGCACGGGGCCTGCATGAGTCTGCAGCAGATGGAATTTTAGAGCTGAAAGGAGAAGTGGACACATGCCCACCTTTCTAACCTAGATGCAATCTCCAATTGAACCACTTGCAAATAAAACTTTAGTTTCCCCCAGGAGTCTCACTGGGGGAACTAGCTACTCTTGTTAGGTAGACTACATGCCCAGCAGTAGATGGCCAACAGAAAATGAACTCAATGGCATCTTTGGAGGTTCTTTATCTCATAATGTTATGTCTCTGTTTTTCCTTTGTTATATTAGTTTTATCTTATTTCTATTTTTATTCTCTCCTTTATTGGTGAAATTATTAAGGCAACTCCACGTAGTTAAAAGGGAGGTTTATTTTGTGGGGTAACTCACAGGTGAAGGGATAGGTAACAGGGTCTGGGAAAGGTGTAGTACAGCCCGGCGGTATTCTCTGGAGAACTCTGCTTGGTCTACCTCCAGTGTCCAGGGTCCAGGAACCAAGAGAGCCGGCGCATCCGGATCTC
>CABHPH010112803.1:0-16443 GCA_902168325.1 Peromyscus nudipes
ATTGCCAGAGTCTACATAGTATTGTCCACAAGGAGCAGAGGCACAACTCATTGGGGAAAATTCTGAAGTTTAGTCCTGAGAGTGACTAATGAGGTAACCTACTAAGAGCTGCCATGAACAGGTCCAGTGAGGTTTCTTGTTTTCTGCAGGAGAACAGCCAAGAGAAACTGATTTAGAACTGGGGGAAGGGTGGTTTCTATTCTGTTGTTATTTCTATTAAACATAATTGCTGTTTTTTTTAAATAACATTTTGGAAAAGGGTGCTTGCATGCCACAGCACATGTGTGGAAGTCACAGGACACCTGTGGGAGTCAGTTCTCTCCTTTCACCATCTGAGCTCTGGGATCAAACTCAGGTCATCAGGCTTGGCAGCAAGGTTTAGTACCTGCTGATTGATCTTACTGACATTGCAAACAAGTTTTCTTGGCAATCAGAAGTAGGGACAATTGATCTTTTGATGTATTTGCTACTCTGTAAACAGAAAAACACATTTCTATAAGAAAACATGATAAAAGTTCAGAAAGAAGAGACAGAAGGGCTTGGAGATGTTCAAAATCCTTATTACAATTGGAACTCTTGCTTCCCAGAAAGGATGACCCAAGAAAACTAATTTACACTAAGATGCCTCATAACTTTAGTCATATCTAAGTAAATTTAAGTCCCACTTTCTCATTTCCCCTTTGTCCATTTTTTCTGCTTCCCATTCCTATTAAAAAAAGGAACATCTCTTATTCAAGTATTTTCCATCTTTAGAGCCTTTTTTGCATTATTATAATAAGAAGGGGAATTTTGGGATCTGAGACTTTTCAAAAAAGTGATTCCCAGAAGATTTCAGATGATGGCTGAGAATTGGTTGACCTTCATAAACACCTCCCTTAATAGCATCCTTTTCATGGAAATTATAATAGAGTGAAGCTTAACTGTTTCAAAAGGTCTATGTGTTAGAGGCTGCATTCTGAACTTGGTAGAAATGGGGGTATGGGGTGATAGAAACCTTAGAGGCAGATCCTGGTGAGAAGACTTGAGGTCACTGATGTCAGGCCCTTTCAAGTCCTGGACCTGAGTTGAGTGGCTTGGCTTTGCTATATACCTCTTCCATATTACGCTGCAACAACCTAAAAGTATACTTCACATGACACTGGTATTTGCAATCATGGTTTAAGCATACTTGATTCACTTAGACAACATGCCATGTTATTAGACAGTTAGAAAGGGAAAGCTGTAATTGTTTTGATAACAATACCTGACAAAAATTGTGAAAATTCTGGGCTCCTCTTCTACTGTGCCTCAAGTCCTTTAATGGCATTACCCACTGTCACTGTCTGCCTTCCCCAGCACTTGTCAGTGTGAGCAAGGGAGACTTTTGCCCAGTCAAAAACCAATGGGAATCTTTGCCACCAACAGGGATATCAGGAGGTGTTAGTGCAACCAGAAATCTCACATATTGTGTGTTTCCAGCTATAAACTGAACTTTGCCATCACCTTCTGCCTTTACCTGTCCGTTTGGAGCTTGGCACATCACAACTCTGCTAGCAAATTTCCACCTGCTTGTGTTCCTTCCATCCCCTGCTTTATTCTAGCCCCAATAGTCTCCTCCCCCAACTCCCACACACAGCCTAGAGATAACAAAGGATCAGTGAGGCTCTCTTTAGCTCTCTTCCCCTTGGAGCATAATTTCACACAAAGATTGCTTGCAGTACCTGTTAATTGAAGTCACTGAAGAAGGACTATTTCAAACAACACTGAACAGAACACAGAAAGGAATAAATTGCTCTTCGAAATCTGATTTCGTGTGTAAACTTAAAAGAACTAATGAGCTTAGAGAAGGAGGAGACTAATTAATTAAAAAGCACTAAATTTCCATTATGGATGAAAACAATGCATAAGGACCATGCTTAAAATAATCCACAAGAAAATTCATAGGGCCACAATGATTAAACCCAGAGGTCAGATTTCGAGAAAAGAGTATTTCCAAAGGTGAGTAAATGGAATTCTTCCCTCTTACATTTAGTTTTCATATGGAAAAGGCACAGTGAGGCAGATCATTTGGATGAAGAATGTGGCATCCTTATGCTACTGTTCCCTTTAATAAATATTAAGTCCAAGCTGACTAAAGAGGAAGCTGAAGAAAGCTCCGGCTGTCTGGTGAACATTTGTTGGATGAGGTTGCACCTCCGAGATTCTGCCATAAAATCAGCTAGGCTTCCCTCTGATCCAGAAAGGCTAAACTTTGAAAAGGAAGGCTCCTGCTCACAGAGAACAGCAAAAGCCTAAGATGGGTGTACTTGACCAATATGCCCTTGATCTAGATTCTCTTCAGGGCTCTGCCACAGTTCTCAGCCCTATAGCTTCTTACAGCAATTGCCTGGAAAACAAGCCTCTTTTTGAAATTTGAACTTTCATTGTCTGACTTTCAACCAAAGAGCTCTTAGAAAATCTGTGAAGGAGATCTGTGAACTTCTTAACACTGTTATGGAGTTCCCAACCCTGGAAAAAAGACCATAGACTCAATGCAATTATAATGAAAAGATTTATTAATTACCACTAGCAGGACATCAACCACTGAGCCAAATTTCAGATTGCCATGGGAAGGGGAGTGAGGGAAGAAGTTTTAAAGACAAAATCCACAAGAAGACCTTGAGTATCTGCACAAGCAAGCCAAGAGCTGTTTTGCTCTGCCAAGATTAGGTAGTCAAGGCAACCTGAATGTCTGCACAAGCACGTTACAGAAGCCAAAAAGCAATTAGTCCTATCATAACAAGTAGATTATCATGGCTGTACATTTCTGGGAGGGGGGCACTGAGTTGGGGTTACTGGAAACTTATCTTCCAGGGACTGGAGTCAGAGACAAATGGCTAATGATACCAGGAGGGATGCCTAGCATAAAATGGACACCACATTTTTAGACACCACAAACTTTTGAGCAAATCTTCCAGGGGATGGCAATTTTTTTTTCTGAGAAAATAGTCTAAAAGTTTCAGCTGATTCCCAGAGGAGACATTGGCCTTCAAAAATGTCAAGACCATTAGACTAGCCTTGAAGACACTCTGTGATCTTCCTACCATCATAATTTCAAGAGCAGATGAGTCATGAACTAGAATTTTAACTTGGGCAAGGTCTAAATTTACAGTTCCAGCTGCAGAAGGAATTTATTCACTGTCTACAGATATAAATCCATGGTGGCCACTGCTGTAGACTCTGCACTTTATTCAAAGTGAATGGTCACTTAAAGAACCAACTTGGACCCAATGGGCCTTACCATCTGTCTCCTAGAACTCTCTGATCCAGGGCTACTAAGTAAAATGGAGCAGTTGAATAAAGGAAAATAGAAGATGTACTCATAGGAGTTTGAGAGAGGGAACAGAGGTAAAAGGAAGAAAAATTCTTGGTAGGGGGGAAGATATAAATGCAGGAGGATACACAAGAAAAGAAGGAAGAAGAAATATGAAGGAGAGAAGATACAAATTGTAAAGAATAGAAACTAACATGAAAAATGAAAAGCAGTTAGTGGAAGATGAGATAAAGTGAAGGGAAGGAGGAGAGTTCTCAGCCTGAAAGGGGGAAAAAGCCAAGATTGGCTTGGAGAAGGGAAAAATGAAAGGAGATGAGAAATAGAATGAAAAGATAAAACATTTTTAAATTACATGGCATTATTAATATAATGAGTTAGTAGGATATCACCCAAAGTAAGTCTATCCCACATATGGTATGATAGATTCTGATATCACTTCCCCATAATGTGACAAACAAGTTTACACAATGTGGTGGTTTGAATAAAAATGGCCCCCATAGGCCCACAGGGAGTGGCACTATCAGGAGGGGTGGCCTTGTTGGAGAAAGTGTGTCACTGGGGGTAGGCTTTGAGGTCTCAGATGCTCCAGATGCCACACTTAGTGTCACTGTCACTTCCTGCTGCCTTTGGGTTCAGATGTAGAACTTGCAGCTACCTTTCCAGCACCATATCTGTCTGCACACCACCATGCTTCCTGCCATGATGATAATGGACTAAATCTCTAAACTGTAAGTGAGCCTCAATTAAATATTTTCCTTCATAAGAATTGTTATGGTCATGGTGTCTCTTCAGAGCAATAAAACCCTAAGAAACACAGCCTGACAGTGAAACTGTGAATTATGACCCTTTAGGTAGCCATGATTCATGTATAGAAGATAGGAAAGACGACTGGAGATACTGGGAGGAGCTCTGCTGTCTGAGAGAAAGCTGACTAAATGCAATTCCACAGATCACTTTTAAGCTGCTGGCTAAAGCACAAGAAACCTGGGAAAAATCAGACCAAACCATTACAACACACCTCAAGCTGTTATCTGAGGCTCCCAGCTGCTTCCTATGTCACACAGGCTGCTAGGAATGTCAGCCTGCTCCTCAAACTTCTTGTATCAGTTTACTATTTTGGGATAGGAAAGTGAGATACAGTCAGGGCACAGAATAATCCTGCAAATGTGACATGTCTGCCCATGTGCTGGCCCTGATAAGCATATGGCCCCATAGGCCAATGTGAGTTAACATAGGAAGGAAGCATTTATCATATGCTTCATATGTTATCGTTGTATATGGCACCTCCACAAACAAAACACTCATTCAATGTGCAGCCTGAACATGCATAAATGGCTGTCTTAACAGTGACAAAGGAACTCTGTCAGTAAACTCAAGCACCAGGCACTTTCATTCATTTCCTCTGATTCTCAAGAGACTGGAATGTCTATTAAGTTAGGAAACCAGTCAAGGAGGAAGAGCTAAGAATCAGGCAGAGACAGGATTCTGTCATCAACATAGCAGGTGCTGAGGGCCTAGCTCTTTCCTCTATAATGGCAGGATCTTCCTCTTCACTGCCCCTCTGAGGAGCACTCACACAGCATCACAGTGGCTCGAACTTGATGCTTTCTTATGCTTTAGTTCCTGTCACAGAATAAAAATGAGAATTTACTAGGGCTCAAAGAATGCTAATAAATTTTCAAGCTGCTTCTAAACTGTAAGATAGGTTTACAAAGAAGGAAATGTATATTTAATTTGATAAATGAACAAATTATTTATCTATAGAAATTTCTTACCTCGCTGATTTCATCCTTTACACCAAAAAGCAGATAAACCTGAGTCTTCAAACCCCTACCTCAGCCTGCCCTTTTGCTTTGCCTGGCTCTGGTGATCGTTTTGGAGACAGGCTTCTTCTACCTTCTGCTTTCCCCATGACAGCTGCAGTCAACGTTCCGTGACCAGCGACTCCAATTTTGCCTGTATCTGGCTAGTTTACAGATTTGCCAATTTCTTGAAACTTTGTGGTTCAAGGGCTCCATCTTGAGGCATGTTTTGTTTCTCTCAGTGCCTCCATGGTTAGGGAGACAGCAGAGGCAAAATGAAGAATTTTGCTGTCTAGCACAGCTGACTCTTATTTGCTGTGTTTTCTTGTTCTGACTACAGAACATTAACTGGGACTTGATTGCACACGATAAATTTCTCTGTGCATTTGATGGCCCCTTCTTAAAAGATTTTTAAAAAGCCAGTTAACAATATCTTAACATGGTATCAACTGATACACAACTTGAGGTTTACCATGGGTTCTTTCCCCCAGTTGCTGGGAACCATTTTCAGAAACCTCACCATTTGGATAGCTGGGTTCTAAAGGAAGATACAGACATCTGAAACCAACCACTTATAGTTCTCTGTGTGATCTTTTGTAGGATCCTACTTCCAATGAGTCAACCAGAAACCTAGATCAAAATTCAGCTCCCCAACGTGTGTGAGCATGCTTTGTGGCAGCACACTTCCTGGATCAACTAAAAACCCTGCTGTATCTTGATGGCGCTTCCTTAAATTGCTCTTTGGACTCTTCTAATATGTAGCATGAGTCTTAAAAGTTCTTATTAATAAAATCAAACCTGAGCCAGGTATTGGGGTGAAATGCTGGATAGTCAGAGAGACAGAATAAGCCACAGCTATCTCACCTCACCGGATCCTCAGCTGGTCTTGTTTCCTCAGACTGGATGCCCCGAGCCCTCATCCAGAATGGGTCTCAGCTGAACTGCTGCTAGAAGCCTGAAAGCTTAACCAGCCACATGCTTCTCCAGGCCGCTTCTCCAGGCCAAATGCCTGCTCAGGCCAAATGCCTCTAGTTTCTGGTCCTCACGCTTTATATATTCTGCTTTCTACCACCACTCCCTGGGATTAAAGGCTGACTTTCTGGGATTAAAGGTGTGGGTCACCACACCTGGCTGTTTCCCATGTGGCCTTGAACTCACAGAGATCCAGAGAGATTTCTGTCTCTGGAATGCTAGGATTAAAGGCGTATGCTACCACTGCCTAACCTCTATGTTTAATATTGTGGCTGTCCTGTTCTCTGACCCCAGATAAGTTTATTAGCATACACAATATTTTGGGGAACACAATACCACCACACTAATATATCTGTATCATTTCATCTTTGCCACTGCATTTCCTCAAATAAACAACCTAGCATAATGTCTTTCTCCTGACTACACTCTGATTGACATAGTTCTGAAGCTCTATTTTCTTGCCTTTAGAATTCTGATATTCATATACGTGTTGAAGAACATCTATAGTAAGCACAGAAGTCTGTGATGAATTTTATTGAACAAAGACTAAAATCTGTGTAAAAAGGCACACCAGAGACAGTATAAAACCTATACTGATTTATGGAGTCAGAAGAACCTCAAACTTGTAATCAAATGAACAGTGCCAAGCAATAAAAAAAAAGTTTGAACATCAAAGTTTGTTGTAACTGTCAAACTTTAACCAACAAAGTAGGAATGCAGAAAGAAGACCTAAGTGAAAAGAAGAAAGAGAAGGTGATATTAGAAATTAGATTTCTAGAAATATCAAATTCTTAAATGGATGACTTCAAGCTGAGGGGTAATTTTCAGCCTGGCCCTATAAAGCAAGACTCAGGCAGAAGTGAAAATACCAGCAACTAAACAGCAATTCTCAGCACACCACAGGGAACTCTGTTCCCACAAAGAATAATACAGGAGTAATAACCTGCCCCCTGGAACAGTGGGGAAGCCATTCAGAAGAGCCTGGAATAAAATGCAGCCTGGAAGTCAGGCCAATCTTTGAAAGCCAGGGAAAAAGGCAGATGGATAATAAAGAAAAAGAATTCATACACTTGGATCCAGAAATTACATCATTTGCATTTTGATTTTGAAATAATATTTTAAAATTTTCACTCATTGGGACCAAAGTAATGTGTGGTTTTTGACAATTCCATTTAAATAACTGAGTGTAACTCAGTGGTAGAATGCTTGACTAGTATGTGCAAGGCCCTGGGTTCCACCTCTAGCACAATAGACTAATAATAAGTAAATAAGCAATGGTCTAAAGTCTTTTAAAAACTCAGAGTATTTAAAGACATGATAAAATATTGATAATTTTTTGGCAAATTTAAACAAGTGGAGCCTGGTGATTTATTTAGGAGTAACTTCTAGAAGCAGGAATGAGGAAGGGAAGAGAGTGAGATGGTATAAGAGGAAGAGTAATTTCTGTAATGGCTGCTTCTTAAAAGGCAGTTTCACATGGGGATCTATCTTCCACATTGGGAGCTGCAAAATGGGGATATTTCAAGTAATATAGAACTCCATATATACAGGTTCTTTGGAATCTTCAGCCCTCAGAATCCCAACACCACAACCTCAGTTTCAACACAACTGCTCTTAGTCCTCATTTTCCTGCTTTCCATTCTGCTGGTTGTTGAATCAGTAGATACCAGCGATACAAGCATTGTCATGAAAGAAGTGGCTCTCAGAATTCCAAGCACTGGTGCTTGCTTGGGGGTTGTGATGGCTAATTTTCTTCAACTTGATTGGATTAAGAAACACCTATGGGGCATTAGTAAGGCATATCTTTGGGTATGCATATGAGGATATTTCTACAGATGATTAACAGTACCTGGAAGACCCACTCTGAATGTGGGTGGCACTATCTCTTGGGCTAGAGTCCTGGACATAACAAAAAGGATAGAAGAAGAAAGCCATCTAGGCATGAGCATTCTTTTTTCCTCTGCTACCCACTCTGCTCCAGATAAGAGCAGCCACTGCTGTGAGCTGCTCCTGCCATCATGCCTTCCCCACCATGATGGGCTGTACCCTCAAATTGGGAGCAAAACTGAACCTTCCTCCCTTAAAAGCCATTAATACAAGGTATATGCTTAAAAGAAAAGTGGGCAGATGTGATCCTAAAGGGCTCTTCCTAGTCAAACCCTCTAAGATGCCTGGAAAACCTCGGACTCTTAAGACTGAACCTTGGATTAGGAAACAAGTTTTCTTCACATGCAGATGAAGAAACATGCATGTGTGCATGTGTAGGAAACATGCAGCTGTTATGTTTGACCCTTAGAAACAAGGCTGGAGAGGTATAACGGCTTAAGTTTGCAAAACAGAATTCTGAAACCACATGGAATACAAAGAAGGAAGTTTTTTCCTAGAATCTAGCAAATCACCACTATTTCACAATAACTACTGCTTGCTGAATCATTGAGGAATTTAGTTCTCCATTCACTTATTGAATTTTTCATCTCCCAAAGTTAATGTTGTTCTTAAGTATCAAATAGTCACAAATTTTAAATTTTAATTGTGGCCAGGTGAACTTAGGAACATATATTCAATGCAACTACTGTTGCTCTAGGACCCAAGCCCTGGGACACAGTCAGTCCCCAGGAACCCCTACCCAACTCTGCCCCAGTTGCTGACCAGCAGGAAGAACTCGTGTGGCCAGCCCTCCCACCAAAACCCCCTATCAGACTCTGCAATCTACAAGACGCACACCATACCAAGATGGCTTGAATGTATAGGCCCAGAAGGACAGAGAGGTTAAAGTAAAGCCATATGTGGCTAACATAGCTATGAACCTGTGGGGTCGAGACCTGTTGCAACAATGGAATACTCAGATTAACATCCCTCCAACTTCAGAAACAAATCATAAACTAGCACATGTTTCTGAGAGAAATATTAGAAGGTATTATTCTAATGAGAGGTCACCAGCCATCCAGATTGTACAAGAACAGGGCACAACAACTGATGATCTTCCAAAGACACCAACAGCTCTACCTTTAAAATGGTTAACAGACAAGCCTGTATGGGTTCATCAGTGGCCTTTAACTACAGAGAAAATCTAGGCTTTAGAAGAGCTGGTAGAAGAGCAGTTAAAAGCTCAGCATATTGTGAATCAACCAGCCCTTGGAATTCTCCTATATTTGTTATTAAAAAGAAATCTGGTAAATGGAGAATGGTAACAGACCTTAGAGCAATTAACAAAGTAATTCAGCCAATGGGCTCTCTACAATCTGGAATTCCTTTGCCTACTCTGTTACCAAAAGGATGGCCTCTCATAGTTATTGATTTAAAAGACTGTTTCTTTTCAATACCCTTACAAGAAAAAGACACAGAAAGATTTGCCTTCACGGTGCCTACTTACAATAATTCTCAACTGGTTAAAAGATTTCAATGGAGAGTCCTCCCACAGGGAATGTTGAATAGCCCAAACCTGTGCCAATATTTTGTACAACAGCCATTGGAAGTGATACATAAAAAATTTCCTAAATCTATAATTTATCATTATATGAATGATATTTTACTAGCTGAAGATTAGTTAGGATAGAAAGTGAATTAGGTACATTTTGGACTTACCAAAATAGGATAGATAATGGAATTATTCTCTGAATTTGTCAAATACAAATGGACTAGGCATTGTTTTGGTATTTATTGCTTGTATATATGGTATATCGTTATTGTATTTTTGTATATAGTTTTTCTTATATTAGTTATAACTTTTTCCTTTTTTCTTTTTATTAAAATAGAAAATGGGAAATATGGTGATATTTTAATTGTACTGAAATATGATTTTATTTGTATGTTAATAAATAAAGTTGCCTGGGGGTCAGAGCTAATAGCAAGCCATAGCAGAAACTGGGCGGTGGTGGTGCACGCTTTTAATTCCAGCTCTTGGGAGGCAGAGCTAGGCGGATCTCTGTGTGTTCAAGGCTGCAGCCGGCATAGAGACACACGCCTTTAATCTCAATACCAACCATAGAAGACCTGGAGGTCTGTACAGACAGGCAGTGATGAGGAGGTCATGTGGTTGGGTTTACAACCAATGAGAAGGCAGAATAGAAAGTCTATAAAAAAGACAAACAGACAGGAAGTAAGTCTCTGGCTGAAGAGGACAACAGCAGCAGTGAAGGGTAAGGTTTTTAGCTCTGACCTCTTGGGCTTTCATCTCTGCATTGGCTCTGTGTTTCTTATTTAACAAGACTGTTCATCTACATGGCTATTTCAAATAAAGGTGTTACAAACATAGTTGAGCAAGTGTCCTTGTGGTATGATTGAGCATCCTTTGGGTATATGCCCAAGAAAGCTGGATCTTGGGGTAAATGGATTCTCAGTTTTCTGAGAAACCACCATATTGGTTTGCAAAATTGTACAAGTTTGCATTTCCACCAGCAATGGAGGAGTGTACCTCTTGCTCCACATCCTTTCCAGCATGAGCTGTCATTTGTGTTTTGAATCTTAGCCATTCTGACAGGTATAAAATGGAACCTCAGAGTCATTTTGATTTGCATTTCCTTGATGGCTAAGGATGTTGAACATTTCTTTAAGTGTTTCTTGAACATTTGAGATTCTTCTGTTGAGAATTCTCTGTTTAGAACAGTACCCTCTTTTTCAATTGAATTATTTGGTTGGATAAGGTCTAGTTTCTTGAGTTCTTTATATATTTTGGAAATTAGTCCTCTGTCGGAAGAGGGGTTGATGAAGATCTTTTTCCATTCTGAAGGCTGCCATTTTGTCCTATTGACAGTGTTCTTTGCCTTGCAGAAATGTTTTGGTTTTATGAGGTTCTGTTTACTGATGTTTGATCTTAGTGTCTGTGCTAATGGTGTTTTGTTCAGGAAGTGATGACTATTCATCACTTTCTATTTTATCAGGTTCAGTGTATCTGGTTTTCTGTTGAGGTCTTTGATCCACTTGGACTTGAATTTTGTGCAGGGTGATAGATATGGATCTATTTTCATTATTCTACATGTTGACATCCAGTTATGCCAGCACCATTTCTTTTTTCCATTGTACAGTTTTGACTTCTTCATCAAAAATCATCTGCCCATCAGTGTTTGGATTTACATCTGGGTCTTTGGTTTGATTCCATTGATCCATTAATCTGCTTTTATGCCAATACCATATGGATTTTATTACTATATATATCTCTGTAGTCGAGCTTGAAATCAGGGATGGTGATACCTCCAGAAGTTCTTTTTTTGTACGGGATTGTTTCAGCTATCCTATTTTTTTTTCCATATGAAGTCGAGTATTGTTCTTTCAAGGTTCATAAAGAATTGGGTTGAGATTTTTATGGGGATTGTCTTTATTCTGTAGATTGCTTTTGGTAAGATGAACATTTTTATAATGTTAATTCTACCAATCTATGGGCATAGGAGATCTTTCCATTTTCCAAAATCTTCTCCAATTTCTTTCTTCAAAAACTTGAAGTTCTTGTCATACATATCTTTCATGTGCTTGGTTAGAGTTACCCGAATATATTTTATATTATTTGTGGATATTGTGAAGGGTGTTGTTTCTCTGATTTCTTTCTCAGCTGGTTTATCATTTGTATATAGGAAGGTTATTGATTTTTTTTAGTTAATGCTGTATCAAGCTACTTCACCAAATATGTTTTTATCAGCTATAGGAGTTCCCTGGTAGAATTTTGGGGATTGCTTATAAATATCAACTACAAATAGTGATACTTTGACTTCTTTCTTTCTGATTTGTATCTACTTGATCTCTATCTGTTGTTTTATTGTTCTAGCTAGAACTTCAAGAGCTATATGAATAAACATGGAAAGAGTGTCTTGTTCCTGATTTTAGTGGAATTGTTTTCTGTTTCTCTCTATTTAATATGATGTTGACTATAGGCTTGCTGTAAATTGCCTATATTATGTTTAGGTATATCCCTTGTATCACTGATCTCGCCAAGACTTTTATCATGAAGAAGTGTTGGATTTTGTAAAAGGCTTTTACAGCATCTAATGAAATGACCATATGGTTTTTTCTTTCAGTTTGTTTATATGGTGAATTACATTGACAGATTTTCATATGTTGAACCATCCCTGCATCTCTGGGATGAAGCCTGCTTGACTATGGTGGATGGTCTTTTTAATGTGTTCTTGAGTTCAGTTTGTGAGTATTTTATTAAGTTTTTTGCATCAATGTTCATGAGGGATGTTGGTCTCTAATTCTCTTTCTTTGTTGAGTCTTTGTGTGGTTTGGATATCAGAGTGACTGTGGCCACATAGAATTGGGCAAAGTTCCTTCTGTTTCTATTTTGTGGCAAAATCTTAGGAGTATTGGTATTAGAGCTTCTTTGAAAGTCTGGTAGAATTTTACATTAAAACAATCTGGGCCTGGGCTTTTCTGTTTGTTTGTTTGTTTGTTTGTTTGTTTAGAAACTTTTAATGACTGCTTCTATTTTCTTAGGGGTTATGGGTCTATTTAAATTGTTTATCTGATCTCAAATTAATTTTGGTAAGTAGCATCTGTTAAGAAAATTTTCCATTTCTTTTAGATTTTCCAATTTTGTAGAGTACAGATTTTTGAAGTATGACCTGACAATTCCCTGGATTTTCTCAGTGTCTGTTGTCATGTCCCCCTTTTCATTTCTGATTTTGTTATTTTGGATATTCTCTCTGTGTCTTTTAGTTACTTTGGTTAGTGTTTCTCTATCTTGTTGATTTTCTAAAAAAAAATCAACTTTGTTTAACTGATTCTTTGTATTTTTCTCTGTGTTTCTATTTTATTGATTTCAGCCCCGAGTTTGGTTATTTCCTGACATTTATTCCTCCTTGGTGTGTCTGTTTCATTTTGCTCTAGAGCTTTCAGGTGTGCTGTTAAGTCACTAGTATGGGATTTCTCTAAATTCTTTGTGAAGGCAGTTAGTGCTGTGAGCACTTTCCTCTTAGCACTGCTTTCATTGTGTCCCATATGTTTGGGTATGTTGAACACTCATTTTCATTGAATTCCAAGAAATCTTTAATTTCTTTATTTATTTCTCCCTTGACCCAGTGGTAATTCAGTGGAGAGTTGTTCAATTTCGATGAGTTTGTAGGCTTTCTGTTGTTTTGTTGTTATTGAAATCCAGCTTTTGTCTATGGTGGTCTGATAGGATACAGGGGGTTATTTCAATTTTCTTGTATCTGTTGAGATTTGCCTTGTGACTGAGTATGTGGTCAGTTTTGAAGAATATTCTATGAGTTGCTGAGAAGAAAGTATATTCCTTTGTGTTTGGAGGAAATGTTCTGTAGATATCTGTTAGGTCTGTTTGGGTCATAACGTCTGTGTGCTCCAGCATTTCTCTGTTTAGTTTTTGTCTCTGTATGTGAGAGAGTGGGGTATTTAAGTCTCTCACTATCAATGTGTGAGGGTCAATGTTTGATTCAAGCTTTAGTAGTGTTTTCTCTACAAACTGGAGGCCCTAGTGTTTGGGGCATAGATATTGAGAACTGAGATGTCACCTCGATGGATTTTTTTTCTTTGATGAGTATAAAGTGTCTTTCCCCATCTCTTTTGATTAATTTTGGTTTGAAGTCTATTTTGTTAGATATTAGAATAGCTACACCAGCTTACTTCTTGGGGCCATTTGCTTGGAAAATCTTTTTCCAGCTCTTTACTCTGAATTAATGTCTATCTTTGATGTTGAGATATGTTTCTTGTATGCAACAGAAGGATGAATGTTTTTCCCATCCATTCTGTTAGTTGCCGGTGGCCATGTCAGAGGAGCAGCAGGTGGCAATTGAGGTTCAGGGTGTCAGCCCACCAGGAGGCAACAACCTGGTGGATAATTCTCAGGCAAGGTCCTCCAAGACGACAGAACCAAGAATGTCTTGTGCTTCTGCTGTGTCTTTACATGTTTGCTGTTGCTATCTTTCTTTGATATCTGACATGATTGAATTGGGTGTGGGGAGATTCTCCACAGCATGTAATATGTAATATAATGTGTTTAACTCATGGAAACATTCCATTCTCCTGGGAATTTTTACCTGTGGATTACTATGAAGATGATTTCTTCTTAACTGTACTGTCTAATTGATAATAATAACATTAGCTTATACAGAGCTTTGATGAATAAAAGTATATACAAGGATATGTTTCACAGATAAGGCCTATGAGTGACACCTAAGGAGCTGCTTTAGATCACAGCTCAGGTTAATGATTAAGGAAAACAATTGAATTCTCTGGGAGCCAGGCTGGCCCTAATTCTCTTAATGCTGAAAAGATGTAGTCACAGGTCCTGGTGTGCATCATTAGCTGAAACAAAGCCTTGTAATAACTTCAGATTAGATCAGATGTTTTGACAAGAGCTTTAAGATGAAAAAGACCACAGAAAACAATCTAATGTCCACAAGGACACATAGCTGAGGTAAAAAATACAAAGCATGCCAACTGTTAAGGTTGGTTGTTGATCAAAAGTGGTGATTAGCTCCTTGTACCCATTCCTGCCCTCAATTTCCTGATATAATAAATTATTGATGGGTATACACCCTAAAGATCTAAACTAGAGCTGACTGATTGTCTTTTATGTATAAAAGCTTAGGTTTGTGATTCCTTTAAAATTCCTTATAAGATTAACTTTCAAGATAAGCAGTGAAATATTGATTCTTCCTTTGTAACCACAGTATGCAGCCTGCCAGCAAAAGAGTTGACTGCAAAAAACCACTTTCTGTCTGCTCATGTTCTGTTAGTCTGCAATAAGTTACTTAAACATAAATGTATATGGGATATAGGAATGACTTTGTTTTTAGTCATGTAAGGGAGATGAAAAACATGTTATCTGATCTCTGTAGGAATTTAGCAAAATCACTGTATGGGATAGATAGTAGAATGAACAGATGTTTTTCAGAAGTGCCTTGACCTGGAAGAATCCTTGTAGAAAATAATGATTGTTTTGCTGAGGAGCCTTGCAGCCATCCCATGACTTTGGTCACCAGACACCTCAGGCATACCTGGGGTGTGGGAGTCCAACTCCTACCTTTCAAAGGGTTCTTGGGGAGAGGAGAGAGGAATGAGGAAATATTAGATAGAAAGATAAAAAGAGATAATAAGAAAGAAAGAAAGAAAGAAAGAAAGAGAGAAAGAGAGAAAGAAAGAAAAAGACAGAAAGAAAGAAAGAAAGAAAGAAAGAAAGAAAGAAAGAAAGAAAGAAAGAAAGAAAGAAAGAAAGACACAGGATAGCTTTGGGAGGGCCCTGAGTCAGTACTCAGTCACCTTGAGGTTTTTTCCAAATGGCTTTTTATACTAGGCTAAAGGGTGAAGCAAAAGACCTCCCCCTTTCAAGATCAAAGCACAACATACAGCCAAGTTTAGACCCTTCACAACACCTGGTATCCATACCCGAGGCCAAATCATCCTATTATGCAGCCCTGCTGGGTAAAGCAAGCTTAGATTCTCTGACCTTGAGTAAGATCTTACTAGGAAGCTTCTGTGGGCCTCCACACTGAGGCACTTGTATTATTGTGTATTGCACACAATGCATAATGAAGGACTAGAGTCCCTAGAGGCATGTGATGGTCACCTTCAGTAAGACATGTAAATTAGGTTAGGGACCTTGGTATGAAGAAGTACTTCATGTAAAATTTATAAATACACTTTGTATGGCTGTTAGAGAGCCAGCTGAATCCAGCCCAGTCAGTCCATCAGAAGAGGCTAAGGAATAAAGAAGGAAATGATCAAGAGAATATGTGAGTACTTTTTTCCTAATCTCAGAAAAGTCTTAGCTACACTGACACAGTGGATTCCTTTTGAGCCCTGGGCTATCTGGAGGCTAGTCCTGCAGGCAGAAATGGTCTGTATCTTTTTATTGGGCTGTTGAGTCTGTGGTGATATTTTAATTGTGCTGAAATGTGATTTTATTTGTATGTTAATAAATAAAGTTTGCATGGAGATCAGAGGTCATAGTGAGTCAGGAACAGAAGTCAGGCAGTGGTAGCCCATGCCCTTTATCTGATCACATGTCAGGCAGAATCTCTGTGTGGTCAAGGACACAGCCAAGTGTGGTGACATTAACCTTTAATCCCAGTACCAACCATAGAGACCTGGAGGTCTGTATAGACAGGCAGTGATGAGGAAGTCATGTGCCTGGACTTAGAGTCAATGAGGAGGCAGAACAGGAAGAAGCTCTCTTGTATGGAAAACTATGGCTTGGTGGTAAGCTAAAGAGTAGTCAGTGGCTCTTCGCTAATTCTTTGATCTCTTTGGGTATTATTCCTGTATTTGGCTCTGTGTTTCTTATTTATTAAGACTGTTTAGAATTTCATCTACATGAGTCCACTGATATTGAGAGATGTTAATGACCAATGATTGTTAATTCCTGTTATTTTGTTGTAGTTGTTGATGGAGGGGTGTGTGTGTGTGTGTGTGTGTGTGTGTGTGTGT
>CABHPH010112805.1:0-14212 GCA_902168325.1 Peromyscus nudipes
TATACAGAGGTCAATCTCAGATGTCTTCCCTAGTGGCTTTCCACCTTATTTGAGAGACTATTACTGAACCTTGAGCTGGCTATTGGACTATACAGGCGGGCCAGCAGCCCCAGAAGTCCTCCTGTCTCCACCTACCCCACACTGGGATTATAGGCACGTCCCACTATGCCTGGCTTTTTATGTGGGTCCTGAGGTTCTCAGTTTAGGTCCACATGCCTGTGTAACTACTGTACTGACTAAGCCATATTCTTAACCCAGAAATGATGTCCTTAAAAGAAAATGATAGGGGCTGGAGAGATGACTCAAAGGTTAAGAGTACTGGAAATTAAACCCAGAGGACCAGGGTTTAATTTCCAGTACCCACAGGGCAGCTAACAACTGTCTATAACTCCTAGTCCAGAGGATCCAACACCCTCACACAGACATACATGCAGAAAAAACACCAATGCACATAAAACACAAATTAAAAAATGAAAATGTGCCTGTTTGTAAGCCTAGAAGTCAGGAGGCTGGCATAGGAAGATAACAGATTTGAAGTTAGACGGGCCTACCAAGTGAGACTTTCTCAAAAAATAAAACAAGGGAGGAAGAAAGGGAGGAAGAAAGGAAGGGTGAAGAGAAAGGAGAACTAAAGTTGTCCTCAGCTGACTCTCTTGGACCCTCAGTCCAGGTTATTATATTCACTTGGTGTGTGTTAACTGCCACCCATGTTGACACTGTTCAATATGCTGGAGTCGTAAGGACATGCTCTCCTCGAGGACCTTGTGTAGTTCTACAGACAGAAAACCAGAGCAGATGGAGAGCTGTGGGGTCTAGTAGGGAAGCCGTTTGAATTCATTTCTGAGGATGGAGTGAAGCTTCTTGGAAAGAGTAGTTTCTAGGGTATCATGATTATGAAATATTATTAATGTGGGGAAATAGCATGCATTGTCATAGCAATCTGGGCCCACTGCCTATTGACTTTCTAGATAAATAGACAAGCAGTGTTTCCTAATTTAATTGGCATTTTGTGAACTGTTAAAAGGGTACTTGGGCATTTAGTTTAAGATAATGTATTGCTTCCTTCACAGGCTGCTGGGACAAAAGGCTTTGACAAAATCTACTTAAGGACAAGGGTACTTTTTGACTCATAAGTTCAAGAGGATATATTCCACAATGGCAAAGTAGTCAAGGAGGAAGGAACCTGAGGCAGCTGGTCATATTGCATCCTCAGTCAGGAAGCTGAGAAGGTTGAATGTGCCTGCTCAGGTAGCTTTTTTATGTCATCCAGGACCCAAGCCCAGGAGTGATGTCTCTCTTCTTTAAGGTGAGTCTTCTCATCTCCAGTAACTTAATCAAGATAAGCCTTCACAGGCAGGGCCAGAGACCAATGGAATATAGATAATCCCTCCCGGGTATCCCCGAGGCTTGTTTCCTGAGTGACCCCAGATTCTGTCAAGTTGACAGTGAACACTGTCACAGATGGTCTTGTTCCTAAAGTTCCAAAACCCCAGTGTAGTAATATCTCAATGCTAAGCTGAGCTCTGGGACTCTTGATGTTTCTGTCAATACACTGCTGCACATCCTGGGGGTAGCCACAGTGCAGGAATCAGTCAGTGGCTCCTGCCAAGTCACCCCCCTCAAATGAAGAAACAGTATTTCCGGTAGCTTTTGAGAACACACACACCAGCTTGTTCAGCTCATCTCAGGTCAGGCCACAGGAAGAACATGGAGGGACATTTCTGATAATGTTGTGGGTTGATGTTCAGAAGCTTTGGAACCAAGAATGGACTTGATCTGGCTAGTTGTTGATTAATCACAAGTCAGAAGAATTCAGCTTGGTGCTGATATTTAGACCAATTCTCTTCTTAAAATGGATTTAAGACACTCCATTTTACGCATCACGAAGCAGTATTTACTCATATTAGGGTAGAAAATGGGATACAGTCCGAGTTCCCCTGAGGTGGGAGACACTTGTAGGCATCAAGGCTTCTGTGGGCTCTCAGGGCTATGAATAACTGAGAATTCAGCTCTTTGGTTTCAATGAAATGTTCTGCACACCACTGCCTTTGTTTATTGTTTCTTGTGTGCATGTGTGGGTCTGTGTACATGTTTGTGAAAGCAGGGCACACGGGTGTGTCCATGAATGTAGAAGCCAGAGGTCAGCCTTGTTGGTTATTCCTCAGAAGCTGTCCATCTTTAAAAAAATAAATAAATACCTCATTGACTGATTTGTGTATAGCTTTCCTTTCCAGTCAGCACAGACGAACCTCTTCCCATGACTTTAATATTCTCTAATAATAAAGCCTATCGTGTAGATATACCACAACTAATGCCTCTCATCATTTGGTAAGATTTTGTTAGGTACTTGAGGCATCTCTACTCGGGATGCAACTGTGTATATGAATTTTTGGCCCACATTCTGATGACATTCATGGATGACTTTTCTTGAAACAGGACATAAGTCAAGGAACAGACATATGTTAGAGATGACAATTATTGCCAAGCTGCTTTTTTGGACAGATGGTGACAATTTTCCTTCTCATCATTATGATCTCAGACTACCCACTCTGCTAAGTATGACTCCACTGAGTGGTTGCTGGAGAGGGGTTCAAAAGGGAGGCTGGATGGTGATGAGGAAGGAAGGGCTGACCAAATGAACGTGTGCAAACTCTAAGCTTCTGGGAAGACAGGAATAGGAGGCAGAAGTTCTGAGTTGAAGGCCTTTGCCAACAAGTTGTGTGATAAGCTTCAGCTAGCTTATTTTTCTGGAGTTTCAAGTCCTCTTTTTCCAAGTGTGCATGTTGGGTAATTGTACATATGTGTTCGCATATGTGTCAATAAACATGTGTGGGTGCAAGCACATGTGTGTGTGTATGATTATTTTATGTGTATGGGTGCCTTTCCTGTATGTATGTATGTGCATCATGTGTATGCAGAGGTCAGAAAATGATATCAGATTCCCTGAAACTAGGGTTACAGATGGTTGAGAATCCCCATCTTCTCTACTTCTATATTGTTTTAAATTCATTATTATTGTGCATGTGGATTGATGTGTGGGAGGGGACATATTTGCGGAGTCATTTCTCTCCTTTGTCAGGCTCAGGTCGCCAGACTGGCATGGAAAATGCTTTTGTCCACTGAGCCATCTTGCTAGGACCTCTTATTTATTGAAACAGGGTCTCTCCCCAAACCAGGAGCTTATGGATTAGGCTAGTCTAGCTAGCTAGCTTGCCCTAGGGATCTCCTTCTCAGCCTCCTGAGCACTGAGATAGCAGGTAGGTCACCACTCCTACCAGCTTTAATATATTTAAATATAGAGTAATATAAAATATGTTTCATAAGTTTTCTATTTTATTGTATTTTAGTATATATAATTTTGTGCGTATGGGTGTCTTTCTGCATGTGTGTATGTGCACCACATGCATGCCTGCTGCCCAAGAAGGCCAGACGGTGTCAGATCCTCTGGCACTGAAGTTACAGGCGGTTGTGAGCCACCATGTGAGTTCTGGGAATGAAACCCAGGTCTTCTGCAAGAGCAAGCAGTGCTCTTAACCACGGAGCCATCACCCTAGCCCCCACCTCCAGCTTTTCCATGGGTTCTGGGATCCGAACTCTGGTCCGCACAGCAACGATTTTATCCACTCAGTCATCTCTCTGGTCCCTTGAGTTTCCTCTTTTAATAAGTGAGGTGATGAAAGATACGATTTCTCTCAAGCAATAAAAATTCCCAAAGTTAAACTTCCACCTCCTCTGAAGTGTCTGTGTATGGGAGCTCCTGAGCCCTCTTCATAGCTGCGGGCAGATGGCAAGGCCCCATGACACTGATTCTCAGTGTCTTGGTCATAATGTGTTCTTCTGGTTTGCTGAAGACTGAACTTCCTTCCTCTTAGCTGATGGGGTCCTGCGTTGGCAGCAATAATGAAGTTCAGTTGGTTCATAGAGCATTTGTTTCTACACCAGTACTCCCTCCTAGAGTGAACCTTGTAGTATGGGACAAGCTGAAGAATTTCTACTTTTGGTGGCCACAACAGGATCCCAATTCCTATTTGGATATTTTCTGTGTGTGACTTGTCACCTAGAAGGCTCTTCCTTGACTGACCGCTCTGTGAATTTCATAGATTTCAGAAAAGAGACGGTGTCATAACCACGCAAGAATAGTTCATCAGGAGCTCTCAGCCTTACACAGGAGAAATGAGGGTTCCTAGATGCTCAGTTACAAGGACAAAACTTATACAGTAGAAAGTGGTGAAGTGAGGTGAGGTGAGGTGAGGTGGACCCCCAGGTTAGGCATGAGAGGTGGGGTACGGTTGTGTTTTCCTCCTGCTCACCCCCACATGCTTCAGTTAGAGTGTGTCCTGTGCGTTGCCTTCTTCTCAGCTGATCAGTAGACAAAGGGTCTTTTCCAGGCTGTCACTGGATCTGAGTTTCTCCTGATGGCAGCAGTATCATCTGGAACAACGTGTGGAGATAAAGTATCTTCCATGGGGCTCAGCGTGACTGAGAAATGTTCATTCCCACCCCCTCAGAGGCACATGAGAATTCTTTCTGGCATATGGTCCAGTGGGTCACACACTTCACATTCAGCGGGGCAGAAAGATAAAGACACAATGAGGTTTCCCCCACGTACTCATAATTCACACTGTTGTGTCTCCCCCCACATCAGTTTCCCAAGAGGCAAGCTCATGATAACAGCAGCCAAGTCAACAACAATAATAATGGCTATCCAGGAATGAGTTGATCATTCCTTGGTTATGGCCAAGACTTTCATCAATGTAGACTATGACTAGTGCCCTAATTACCCACAAACCTCGGATGACACAGGGTTGTGTACTCAGTTTCCCTGAATGGAAATTCTGCTGGCTAAACATGTTCTAATTGACGGCCATCTTTTTTTTCTTTAATACTTGATATCCATTAGGCTCTCTCCTTACACTGGCTCATTGGTTTTTATCCACCACTGGGGCACAGTCATCAACATGACCATGTTACACCTGAGGATGCTTTCAAACTGTTAAATGACTTTCCCAGGTTGGGTACTGCTTGGGTAGGGATAGGAAGCACGTTGCTCAAGTTGCTTCTTGAATGCTCTAAACACAATTTCTTTGTCTTTTATGTGAGTCATGAGGGACAGGCTCCAGCTTATTTTGATAAACAGAAAATCCAGTAGTGTTGGTCTATTATGATCCAAATCATTGTCTCACACAATTTAGGTTAAATGCCCTGAGTCTTACCTCCAATTATTTATTTACTTAAAAATATTTATTATAATATACTTATATTATATTTATTATAAATTATATATTTATATTTATATATAATATATTTTATGATAGTAAATAAATAAATAAATATTTATTTATTTGCTTATTTATTTATTTATTTAACATTAGGAACTGGGCAAGCCACTGTGTTTTCTCTCCAGGGCTGATTCTCACCTCCAGACACTTTCATAGGGGCTTATTGGGTGTACTTCTTCCCACCATCAGGCCAGGTTTTTTGTTCCTCATAGATAATCTGGAAACACATCTCTCCTGAAAGCTTTTCCTCCCCCCTCCCCCCCCCCCCCCCCCCCCCCCACAAAAAGACCTAAAAGAGATAAAAAAAATCTAAAAAGAAACAAATTCTTTACAGTCATCTGTGTTTTTCACGGCATTATTTTTTTAAACAATGGCTATGTGTTGTATAGCCATCAGATACAAACTCCGCTTTGTTGGTAATTGAAAACGGAAGACTATCAGTCCGACTTGTAATGGAAGCAGAGCCGCAGCTCGGAACCCAGTCTCCAATTCCATTTCTCAGGTGCCTGTTTCAGCCAGTGCTCTGAGGTCACCAGCATCGCGGCAGTGTCCTCCAAACATGAACAAAGCACCTTCTCACATTCTTTATCTCCTGCCAGGTACACGTGGGAACAGAGCCCTGTTGAGTTAGGAATTGAAATATTAGAATGGAAAGCAGGGGAGATTCGCAGTCAGTACGAACCTCTATGTGTCTCATTTCACTATCCATATGGACTTGGAGCTTTCGTAGCTGTCAGAGAAGGGAAGAAGGAAGGAAAGCAGAAGGGAAGGGAGGGGGGATAAAGAAAGGGAAGACGAGGGAAAATATAAAATTAATTGAAACACTTACGCGAATATGACTCCAGTTTGATTATTTTGAATTACAGCAAAGGTCTGTCATTTAAGGTGTTTTTCATCCATGGTTAGACATAATTATGCATAAAATCAGTCATGGGTTCTGAGATTTCAGATGGTAAAACGAAGGTCCCAGAGACACAGCGTCTTGTTCTCATCAACAGCCCAGACCTGGAAGAAGCTCTGCCTTCACTGACCGGGTCAGTCTGGCGGTACCATTCGGACTGTACTGGGGAAGTGGAAGTTTGACATACCACTGGCTTCCTTGTCAGAATTCTTAGCATGTCAAGAAGCACAGGGGCAGATGCAATGCACAGGCATCTCAGAAAAAGCATGTCATTAGGAGGAGCTAGAGATTTCTCTTTAGGATCCAAAAGGAGTTCCTGGTTCTGTAAGTCATTTGAGCATTTCCACTTAGCTGTCTTTAGAGGAATTTGTTTATAACATCCTCTTTAATGCTTGAAGAGTCCAAGGGCCTTCTCTCACAGACAGCCTGGACAGGTGCTCACCACTGCTGGACCAGTTCAAAACCCTCATCACCAACATCTCAGTGATGGATGCAGTTCTTGGTCCCACCCCACCTTTTAGTGGGATAAAGGAGGGTCTAGATGGTTCTAGCAACATCTGGCTGGGACCTCCCCACCTACAGAAATAGCCCATTGTTGAGGTTCTGCCTGCTCCTTGCATCCTGGTCCTACCCAGCCCCTGGGGATTTTGATCAGACAGTAAAAGACTCATAGGATTTTTATTTTAAATCATGGTAAAATATACACAGCATAAAGTTTATCACTTCAGCTCTTTTTTTATAAGCAATTATTGCTTTCTTGTAATAAAATTCTACCAACTAATAATAAATTTAATTTTTTTACATTAATGTTTGTAAATAAGTTTTGTTCATAATTTTATCTCACTGGGCAATTTATTATATGTTATTTTTTATTATTGTGCCCATCTCTCTTCCCTGCCCAAACTTTTTTTAACTGTGATACTGTAATGGTTAGTCTAACTGCCAACTTGATACAACATTAGTAAAAGAGTACCAAAGACAGATTGTCTACATTGGGTTGTCCTGTGGACATGTCTATGGGGCACTGTCTTAATTAAGTTAATTGATGTGGATGATACAGCCCACCATGGGTAGCACCATTCCCTAGACAGGGGTTCTATGCTGTATAACAGTAAAGAAATTCAGCCTAGCACAAACAAACAGGCAATCAATATGCATGAACTATTTCTTTCTGCTTTTGACTGTGCATGTACTGACTAGCTATTTAAAATTCCTGCCTTGATTTCCCCACAATGATAGGCTGTAACCTAGAATTGTGAGCTGAAATAAACCGTTTTCTCCCCTAAGTTGCTTTTTGGATATTTTTTCACACCAACAGAAATATAACCAGAATAGCTACAAACCATATAATGTAAAAATGTCTTCGTCATTTTTAAATGCAATTCAGAGGCGGCAAGTGCATTGACATTGTCATAAAGTGGATTTCTAGAATGTCTTCATCATGCAAAACTGAAGCTGCATCCATGAAACAGCAGCTCCCTGTTCCCTCCCACAATCCCTAGCAAGCACAGTTTTAGTCTCTGTCTCTATTACTACTCAAAGAACTTTTTCTATAAATGAAGTTAGACAGGATTTGTCTCTCTCTGGCTGGCTCCTTTAACACAATGTCCCCAGGGTTTATCGTGTTGTAGCTCATCAGAAAATCCTTCCTTTCTAAGGCTGCATGTATATGCCATACTAGCTTATCTATAATCAATGGACTTTGTCTCCCGCTTCTTAGTTATTGGAATGACTCAGCTGTGGACATACATTTGCAGGTTTATGGTAGCCGTCATTCAATATGCAATTCAGTGGCATTAAGTACATTCATATTGGCATGGATGCAGAAGGCTGAGATTAATCACTTAAGTCTGAATTCCACTGACAGAGATGGCTGCTACAACAGCCAGATCAGACTAGGGGAAGTGGGGCATTTGCAGGTTGCCTGGCCCCTCACAGGGAAGATTTCTCTCTAGTTAGTCTAGGTGAGTTTGGCAGGCAGAACCATCTGTGGGTGACTCTAATCATAGCCACAAATGGCAAGGTCTGCAGCGTCTCAGGTGTAGGTCCTAACTCCAGGCTGCGAGCTTCCCAGACCTCAGTGTATCACTACAGCCTGCTGGGGTGGGGTGAGTAAAGTTACCTTCTGGCAAATGTTCCCCCACCAACGTTGTCTCCCCTTACCACTCTTCAAATGCCCTCTCTCCTGTCTCCGGGGTGCTAAAGTTTCTGGCTGCTATGCAGGGGATGGGGGGGCAGTAAAGTACTTCTGGGTTTATCAGAGTTCATCAGACTGCTGAACAGCAGGCGCCGGGCTGCCAGCATCCCCTCGACTTGAATTTCAACCCGTTTTCTCTGCTTAACACCTCCCAGGCCTCCCTCTCTGCCCCCACATAATACACTCCATTCTTTACCAGCAAGCTAAGGAGCCACAGTGGCCTGGGATCTACCTTGTGGGGATAGGAATTGGCCCCACTTAGCCTGCCGAGATTTTTCTCCCCCAGGCATCCCCCTTCCCAGTTCATTCAGCTGTAATCCTAGTAGATCCCAGCCAAAGAGGGGCACCAAGGCATTTGCCTCTGGGAAGAATTAACCTCACAGGGCGAGGCGCTGATAACTCAGCTCTGGTTTTCACTGGCTGTGTGGTCATGAGTGGGTCACCAGGTGTGGCTTGAACCTTGACCCTACAACCTAGACAGAGTAAGCTTGCCTCCGAGGTGACCTCACAGGGAGGCCTTTCGAACTGAGGTGACCTAAATGTTAAAGTGCTGTGGAGCCAAGGAACTGAAGAGGTATGGGGGGAAGAAATGAGAACCCCAAACAATCCTAGGTTTTGTGCCGGAATGAGGTGTTCACTGAAAGGGATGGGCACTTGGCGGCGAAGGAGGTAGTGAGGGGATCTGAGGACCTATGCTCGATGGATTAGGCTTAAAACAGGACAGGAATACAAGGCTGAGAGTGAAGTCTGGTTGTCCCCAGAATGTGGCAACAAAGAACCCTCTGCTATAGACAGCTTCGCGAGGATGCTTTTTAACATCCTTTACCTCGAGGCCAACTTGCTATTGTGAATATTTCAGATCCCTAGACTTCATACCCCAACACACACTCTGACAGCAAGCTTTTTATTCTTTTTAACACATATTCTGGGGGGTCAAGGCCAGGCACTCATGCTTTACAAGGCAAGTACTTAACTGACTGAAGCCCAGGCCCTCTAGACTTCAGATTTCATCAGCTACTGGAACTGCCCAGGACACAAAGGCTGTTAAATGGAACATCATGATCCTTTTAGCCCTTTGAGCCCCTGCTGCCTAGTGAAAAATAACTAGCTACTTCTTATTCCCATTGTTGATCTCTTCACTCAAACTCTAGGACTAGGTCTCTATGAGTGGAAACATCTGCTGTTAGACCTTAAACAGAGGCATGGGACATGACTGATTTCCCAGACAAGGGTGCAGGAAGAAAGGGGCAAATAATTATAGTGCACCAACCTCATAACAGAAGCCAAAGGCAGGGGCATCTTACAGATCTTCAGAGACCAGCTGCATTTTCGAATATGGTCCTTCCCAATTTCATTTTGTAACATTTATCTGAGGGAGCTTTGATGATCAAAGGGAGATTGGGCATTGACACAGGAAACCCTTTTCCTTAACAATTTTACCTTTGGATCATGGTATTCTTTTTAAAGTTGTTTTTTTTTTTTAAATTTTGTGTGGTGTGCGTGGATGTGTATGGAGCACATGTATGTGTACCTGCATGTAGAAGCCAGAAGTTGATGGTGATTGCCTTCCTCAGTTTCTCTCTACTCTATGTATTGTGTCAGGGTCTCACACTTGGACCCAAAGCTTGCTAATTCAGCTAATCTAGCTGGCCAGCTTGCCCTCTGCGGCGTCCTCAGTGCTGGAACCACGGTCAGATCTGTCTGGCATTTGCATTGCATTTGGGGATCCAAACCCTGGTCCTCATTCTTGCGGGGCAAGTGCTTTATCCACTGAGCTCACTGAGCCGTCTCTCCATCCCTGGGCTCTGATATATATATATATATTCCTGCCTGTCTTCAAACTTGCTATATAGACCAGTTTAGCCTCAAACCCACCAATATCCTCCCCTCTGCCTCCCAAGTGCTGGGATTAAAGGTGTACGCCACCATGCCTGGCCCATGACACTCCTAGACCATGCATCACTCTCCCTCATTCCTTTCTTTCCAGACACTGGGAACGTAACTCATGTGCACAGGACCCCATCTCAAGTATATGTGCACCTCCTTCCTTTCTTACTGCGAAACTCCTGGAGACTTGCTTATCTCTTCCACGAAAACTAGGCCACCACGGCACATCCCCCAGCACAGCCACAGTGGCTGACACCAAGACAGGAAGTTCCTCCTGCTTCCGCGTCTCAGCCCGATGCCCTCTCTGCCAGGTGCCGCCCAGTGCTCTCATTAATCATGTCAATAGCTGCATTGTCTAAGCTTCTCTCAGGGAGACAAGTGACATTTCAAAAGCCACTCAATATGCATATGAGTCTGCCTCGCTATTTCTGCACAGCTAGCTCTTGGCTCGCCCTCCGTGGCCTCCTTCCCAGCTCCTGAGTGTGTTTCCGTGTCCTTCCATCTCACAATTCTTTACTTCCAAAATCCTCAGAGCGAAAGATGTGCCTTGGGATGGTGTGTCTGCGGAAAAGGGAGAACGGTGAACTTCCAGCAGGTCTGCAGTACCCAGGTCTCCTGGGACCTGAGGAATTGAGTTGAGAAAGTGTCACTCAACCATGGGTCTGGCAGAAAGGCCGAGCTGCCATGATTAGACTTCTCTACCTAGGCTCCATGTTGTTCCCCCTTTCCAGCCACTTTCATTTTCATCCAGTAGCAAACACTTGGAAAGCAGTGGCCATCCTTCCTAGTGATTCTTCGTGATGTTGACCCATCAGAACTCATGGCAAACCCAAACGCAACACAGCAACAGTCCCTGGCTCAGAGTACAAGAACACACACCTACCTCCAGCTCCCCCATTCTCCTAGCCCTGTGATGTGTGTGAAAAGTACCATACACACACCTACCACCAGCTCCCCCTTTCTCCTAGCCCTGTGATGCGTGTGAAGAGCATGGGTGGCAGCTTGCTCTCAGGCTCCGGCAACCCATGGAGGCCACAGAGAAGCTCTTGATTTGTCTTGATTGGCCCTGAAAAGAGGACGCTCACTGCAGCCAGGCCAGCTACCGCTAGGTCAGCCACAGCCAGGGAACTGGGTCTGAGATGAGAGCAGTTCTTCACTCTCTCTGCAATTTTGCTTCTTTTAAGCAATTTATTTCCCTTTTTCTTAATAGTTTTTGATGGAAAATCTGTAACATCCCTGGGCGTTGCCCCTTCCAAACCAGTTCAGTAAGGTCTAGATCAGTGGTTCTCAATCTGTGGGTCTTGACCCCTTTGCCAAAGCTCTATCTCCAAAAATATTTACATTATGATTCATAACAGTAGCTAAATTACAGTTATGAAGTAGCAACAAAGTAACTTTATGGCTGGGGGTCACCACAACATGAGGGACTGTATTAACGGGTCAAAGCATTAGGAAGGTTGAGGACCGCTGTGATAGATGAATTGGCAGTTCTTCTTTGCCTAAGGGTATAAACAATCTCCCTACTTTAAATTCTTATTTAACCCCCTATTTCTTTGGAGCTCTGTAAATCAGAATGCTGCCTGTTACCCTAACTAATTAAGTTTATCCCTGAGCCACATAAGAAGATCAGCTTGCACCCTCCACTCACTCAGTGCTCCAAACATTCCTCTTGAATGAATGATGAGGAAACACGTCAGTTTTGAGGCACGTTCTGTGATGGGAAAATTGCTTGAACAGAATGCTAGTGTCATTGAACAGTGTGCAAGCTTTTGTTCTATGCTTCCTTCAACACCACAGGTCCTCATGGAGGTAACTATAGTGTCCCAATCAGGCTGATGAAGAATTCAAAGGATAAGTAATTGCTTACAAATTCTGGAACAGTCAGCTTCTAGAATATGCCTGGGCTTCAAATTTAAAAAAAATACATTTACCTTAAATGTATGTGTATGTGCACCTACATGTTGATTATGTGTGTACATATGTATACACGTATACATAGAGGTCAGAGGTCAACCTTGGCTGTCTTTCTCATCAGCCTCCACCTTGTTTTTGGAGACAAAGTCTCTCACTTTCACCCAGTGCTTGCTCACGATGCTCACCTAAAAGTCTTTTCTGGGGATCGAACTCAGGTCCTCACACTTACTTGCCGAACACTTACCAACTAAGACAACTACCTCCCTAGCTTGCCACCTCACTTTTGAATTGAGTCTTGGACTGTTTTTGCCTATCTGTGGAGAGGTTTGTTTTTCTCTTGTAGCTTTCCATAGGAATCTACAGCATAGAAGCTAGACTTCACTGTTTGAGCTTTCTTTTCTTTATTTTAACATTTTTAGAGCTCATCTTAGCTTCATGCCCGAAAGGTCACAGAAATGAGGGCAGACTTCCAGTTGGAGATTTAACAGAATGAACAAGTAGACATCTACCATTCAGAGCTTCATATGCACCAGTGGTTCTCAACCTGTGGGCCAAGACCCCCTTGGGTGGTTTATATACCAGATATCCTGTATAACATATATTTATATTACAATTTATAACAGTAGCAAAATTACAGTTATTAAGTAGCAATGAAATAATTTTATGGCTGGGGGGGGCTCACCACAGCATGAGGGACTGTATTAAAGGGTCACAGCAATAGGAAGGTTGAGAACCACTGATTTACACTAAGCTTTTCTGAACACTGTATTTTCTGCATTGCTCTTATAAGTTTGAAAAAAAATATTTTGAAATCACATTAAAATGTTTTCAAAATGAAGTATATACTCATAGTTCAATAAAGTTATTTTGTGGCCATGTCAATAAACTTTAAGTGTCATTTTCAACTTATATAACCAGAAATTCCCAGGAAGCTGTCGGAACACTGGGTTGTCTCTCACACAAACACAGCTGTTGTTTGGAGAAAATAAAATGATTAGGGAGAGGAACAGTAGGAGGAAGAGTCAGCCAAAACTAACTCTGTATGAAAAAGCCTCAAGGAAATCTGATACCTGGTAAACTAATTAAAAGATAAAAATGTTAAAATTTTCAAAAGTAAGATAATACAATTAGCTGAGAATTCAGCTCCCTACGAAATGTACCCAGATCATAAATATGCATATCTACCTTTATTGCAACATCAAAAATAGCAAAGGATAACTCTGGGATTTTCCTGCCTTTTGACTCAGGTTCCCGGATCTGCAGCCCCATGAAACTACAGACACTTTGAAGAAGGAAAGTTTGCTTCCATTCCTGAGTTTGAGATAAGGACAGAGTAACTACTGGGAAGTCATGTCTGAATTCCACACTGCAGGCATAAGTTCAGGAGCCAACTATGCAGAGACAAGTAGATCAGCGCACTAAAGGGAGGGGTAAGGGGCCCAGGAGGAGCCCCAGGCCAAGTGCAGTCCGGAAGAGGAAAGAAATTCATCAAAGGAGACTAGGAAAGACAGGAGAGATATTGGTATGAAATAGGAGACCCAGAACTACGGGAAAGAAGAGATTCCAAATGCTGCTTATGGGGCTAGTGACACCCACAGCTGGAGTTAGACACCGGGAATGAACTGTGAAGTCAGGGATTTGGTTCCATGAACATGAGGAAGACAGACGCTTGAATCTGAGATGTAAACCATGGGCTAGGAGGTAGGAAAAGAGTAAGGTTCCAATGCAGCCCCAGAACAACTGTGGTGCCGAAGTAAAAGGAGAGACAGAGTAACCAGAACGAGAGTTTCAGGTCAGACTAAAACTGTCATGGGAGGAGTGTGGACCCTTGACCAGAAAATCTGAAACTTTGGAGCACTAATATGAGATCCAGAAAATGCTCTAGAATCTGAAAAGCTCTGAAAGCCGAGGCGTCTAGTTGGATGAGAGGTGATCCATCTGTGTTTGACATCAAGGGGACAGTGCCTAGGAGAGAGCAAGAGTCTAGGGGAGTGACTGAGACAGCTCCTCAAAGTAACAAAGGACCCCTCGCAA
>CABHPH010112806.1:0-11214 GCA_902168325.1 Peromyscus nudipes
AGTGTGTAAAAAAGTAGGTCCGAAAGAGCCAAGGTCTGAGTTAAAGCTGTTTTTCTTTCTTTATCCTTCTCTTTACACCCCTTTTCCTCCCAATCTTATTTGCAGTCCCCCTCACTACCAGACCCTGAAGGCTGTCAGTTTTTTTCTTTCATTTAAAACATAAACAACTTATGAATGGTTGCCGAATACATAGAATCCATTCAGCCTCCTCATCCAGCTTCCTACAATGAAAACACCCCAGATAACCACGCCTCAGTTTGTGGAACTTGGAAAATAACACCAATAAATGAATGCTGCATCATCTTCAAAAGAAGGAGAATGTATACATAGAACATGGTGTCGTCCTCCGGACTGGGATGGTGGCACGAAAGCAATCTTTGCATCTTGTCTCTCTAAGGATGGACACGTTTGTTTTCTTGAAGGTCTCTCACTGGGATTCATCTAAGGGTTTAGTTATGATTAAGGTAGCCCCGAACCTATGGCAGGAATGGAACTAGTCCCCTGCTGTCCCTGTGTTTGGGTGTCAACTTTTGTTCAAAGCTAGTGAAACTTCTTTTTATTATTTTAAATATTTATTTATTTGACATGTATGAGTGCTTGGCCTGCATGTATGTTCATATGCCATGTGCATAGAGTGTCTGTGGAGGAGTGAAGAGGGTATCAGATCTCCTTGAACTAGAGTGACAGATGGTTGCCAGCCACCATGTGAGTGCTGGGAACTGAACACAGGTTCTCTACAAGAACAGCTAATGCTCTCAAGTACTGAGCTATCATCCTCAGTCCCTGGCAAAGCTTCCTGCCTGACACAGTTAGCATCATTATCTGTCAAGTGGTAACACTGTTATTATTTCCGACATTGAATAGTATCGTTGTGTTCGCCAAGTGACTTTTCTACTTTCATCATGTTTTTGATGATTAGTCATTGGAATTCCATTTTAAGTGGGAATTTTTCTCTTCCTGTCTTCCATTCATGTGTTCTTTTCCATGTAAGAGCATGGATTATATATCATCTTGATAATTGATTTGTTGCTAAAATTGTTGAAGTTTGGTCTCTTCTGGGTCCCCTCAATTTGAGCACTGTAACCTTTGGTATTTACCACAACATTTTGAAAATATTCTTCCCCTCTAATTCCTCTTTGAGTCTTTCTTGTTCCTGCCCATCAATCAGTATTTTACTCAAACAAGTTTGAGAAAATTTTGCTATCTGCTACCTGTGATTTGATCCTTCTCTCCCTCTCAGAGGATGGGAACAGACATATTAGTTTCACACATGTGTACCCTCCTTGTAGTTGGTTGCTAAACCTTTTTACTCTTTGGGTAACCTGTCACCCAGCTCCCCAATAATCACAATAAACCCCAGATATTCTTAATTATGAGTGCCCAGCCTTACCTTGGCTTATTTCTTTTTTCTTTTTTTTTTTTCTTTTTTCTTTTTTTTTGGTTTTTCCGAGACAGGGTTTCTCTGTGTAGCTTTGCGCCTTTCCTAGAACTCACTTGGTAGCCCAGGCTGGCCTCGAACTCACAGAGATCCGCCTGCCTCTGCCTCCCGAGTGCTGGGATTAAAGGCGTGCGCCACCACCGCCCGGCTACCTTGGCTTATTTCTTGCCAGCTTTTCTTAACTTAAATTATCCTGTCTATCTTTTGCCTCTGGGCTTTAATCTTTCTGTTTTCTGTATACCTGTCTTTCCTTCTTTCTCCATAGCTGGCTGTGTGACTGGGTGGCTGGCCTCTGATGTGTCCCTCCCCTTTTTCTTTTTCCCCCATCTTCTCTTCCCAGATTTCTCCTTCTGTTTATTCTCTCTTCCTGCCATGCCTGCCTATCCTTTCTCCTTTGTAGCTATTGGCCACTCAGCTCTTTATTAGACCATTTAGGTGTTTCAGATGGGCAGAGTAACACAGCTTCACAGAATTGAACAAATGCAACACATCTTTGCATCATTAAGCAAATGTTCCACAGCATAAACACATGTAACGTATCTTTAATTATTATTCCACAACACCCTCCAACCCTGAGTTCGTGTGAAACCTCTGACTTCCATTGACTATCCCAAGTTCTGTTCTTCCATCTCTTCTCCATTTATCCAATAAGAAATCTGGCTCTTGTTATCCACAATCTGCTTATTGAATGATTTTCTAGAAGTAGAAAATGTAAAGATTTCTAGTCCAAGAAATATGAAAGAATTGTGATTCAAAATACAATATTTATATTTTCATCTTCAATCGTAGGTGGTCCAAATGTTTCCTAGGATTTTATGCTGAGTATTTATGCTATTTTTCTCCTTTCCAGCCAATTATGATATCAGCATCTACTCTTGTAATACTCATCATTCTTTATGCTTTGTGTCTCTGTTTGGCTTGCAGGCATATCCTGGTTGAGTCTGTTTCTTTTTGAGTCAGTTACACATCACTGTCACAATAAGCACACACTATTCTGAAAGGAACACACTGGATCTTCAGGCTATTTAATCCCTCCTCTAGTACTCTTCCTTCTCCGACCACTTCCCCATCAGGCTCCTGGAGGCATTCATTCTCTTAGTTATTAACTTGGTAGTTTGAGTTTCACCGATTAAGGAGTCACCCTTGTATCCTCATGCCCCCTCTTCTCGGACATCAATGTCATGGTACCACTGTGTTTGAGATTTTACACCCTCATTGTCAGTGCAACATGAAAGTGCTTCCCTGTTGGTTTCTAGAGAATTTCTTCATTTATTTTAATAAATGGTGCCTTGCCTTATGGGTACAAAAGGAAGTGTTCACAAATCATAATTTGTTCATTCACATTTTAAATGTGCTATTCAGGACATTTTCCAAATTTTAAATTATAAAGTATAGCTGTGTTTGCGTTTTTACATTATTAGGTGTTCATCTTCAGGGAAGTTCCGAGAAGTGGTGTCATGGTCTAAAGACAGGGGAATGTTGGGTGGCAGTGACTCTCGACTTTAATCACAGCACTTGGATTTCTGTGAGTTCGAGGCTAGACTGGTCTACAGAGTGAGACGCAGGACAGGCACCAAAACTACACAGAGAAACCCTGTCTCAAAAAACAAAAACAAACAAAAAAGGGGGGAATGTGTAGTTTAGTTAGGTATCTTAACCCAGGCATTAAAAGGGGTTTTAAATTCCATTTCTCCTTGAAGATTGTGTCTCACTAGACATGCAATAATTTCTTCACAGGTTTAGTATGCTCAAGGGTAAATTGTTTTTGTTTTCCTCTGAAGGTCTTATATTAGTTGATTTAATAGAATAATGTAAGGGTCATGTTTACGTAACTCTGTCACTTACATAATTGTGCTTAGTTATGCAAATGAAAACAAAGCATCTCATCAGCTACAAAAGTCCCTTTTCCCTCCTAAGTTCATTATGGAAAATGTCAGTTTTTGTTGTCAGAGTTGTACAAACATTATTCCATGTACACAGTTCCCAAGCACTTGCCAAACACTCCAAGCACATCCACTTGTAGTGTTAAACTTTTCAACCTTATTTATTTTGTTTCACGCAATTTTATTGAAAAATTATTTGAACTAATATTTAATCATCACACATCATTATTCCATTAAATATATTTATAAGAAAAAGATTGTTTTTACTTAATAATAAGAATACACGGGATAAAAACATGATGGCTCCATTAAAAAAAAATGTACAAAAAGCCTAAAGAGACTCCTTTCCAAGGGAGCTACTGGTAGAAAATACACCAACTATAGGTCATTAGGGAAAATGTGAATGAAAACCATGAGAGACACATTTATCAGGAGGACCAATATCTGGACCCTGACAGGAGCAGGTTCTGGCAGGGACACAAGACACTCACTGTCACTCACTGTGATAGAGGGAAGATAAACACCGTGCTGAAGACATTTTGTCAGCTTCAGACACAAGTAATGTACCCTTGTTGTGATCTAGCAATTGTGCTTTGCAGTGCAGACCTAAAGGAAAATACACACACACATACACACACACACACACACAAATTCCTGCCCACATGTATTAGTAGAATCTTTCTTTAAAATTACCAAAATATGTAAGCAACTAACATGCCCTTCCTTTGGTGAGTGGATAAATACAATGTAGAGGATTGGTGAAAATTCACCATTAGGATTACTGTGGGATAGCAGAAAATCTTCATTATTTCAAAGAAGGGCAGAAGATGAAGTACAAAAAAATGAATAAACAGAAGTAAAATGAGAGATATAACTATGACTATGCCACTAATATTGCTAATGGGGCTGGGTTAATCAAGTCAGTTAAAAAGTTAAGATAGGAAAATAGTTTCCAATCACACTGTCTTGACAGAGGATACAAATCAGATCAAAGTATACAAATATTCTGTTTAAGGATGAAACAAATTTCAGTTTGCAAATAGCAAGAGAAGTCTATGCTCATATTGACCAAAATAGAGTTTAAAACAAAAATGTTATAGACAAGACAGGATGTTTTAAAGTTATAAAATTGCAAATCCATCACAATGGTATAGCAATTTTAAACAAAAGAGGAACCAATAAACTAAGAGCAAATGCACAAATCAAAAGCTAATATAACTTGAGAACAGAGGGAAAATGTTAAAAAAAATACTAAGACTTTCCCTGATCTAAGACTTAAAAATATTACTTCTACTAATAGATAAAACAATGGATTTAGAAGACATGGATCAGATAAATATCTGGACTGTAGAGATGGCTCGGTAGTTAACATCATCTGTTGCTTTTTGAGGAGACCCACATATGATGCCCATTAGTCACATGGCAGCTTACAATCATCAGCAACTCTATTCTCTGGGGATCCAGTGCACTCACTTAGCCTCCATGGGCACTAGGCATACATGTGGTGCCCATACGTGCATGCAAGTGAAACACCCATACATAAAATAATGAAATAAAGAAATCCTTTTAAAAATTTAAAAATTAGCCGGGCGGCGGTGGCGCACGCCTTTAATCCCAGCACTTGGGAGGCAGAGCCAGGCGGATCTTTGTGAGTTTGAGGCCAGCCTGGGCTACCAAGTGAGTTCCAGGAAAGGCGCAAAGCTACACAGGGAAACCCTGTCTCGAAAAAACCAAAAAAAAAAAAAAAATTTAAAAATTTCATAACCTAACCCCCAAAATGATCTCTATAAACAAAACCAATAGATTACAATCTTTATTTCATTTATAATCAATAGCAGAAATTAATTTGCAAAAGGCATAGAAATAAAACCATAATTAGTTAATCCCAAGAAAAGGAAAAAAATCAGAAATGAAATTACTTTGGAAATGAAATGACATGACACTTCATATGAATGCCAATGGTGACACAGCATTCCCATGTGGATGGTCACTGCTGAGGTTGAGTGGACAAGATGTCAAGTCTCATGTACATGCTATACAATGTCTGAATGATAGTCAAAATAAATGTTCATTTGATGTCAACAATTAAAAAAAACACAGCTCAACCTTCCAATTAGATAGAAATTAGACTATAAATTCATTAAATTGACAATGGAAGAAAAATCGTATTAACATATAACAAAAATTAAAATATTGTAAAAAGAATAACTTAAGGGTCAGGGAGACTGGATAAGTGAAGGCTCAGAAGCCTGTTGATCTCGTTTCAGTCCCTGGGACCCATGTAATGGAAGATGAAAAAATATCAACCCCACACAGTTGTTTGCTGGTCACACAAAAATCCTGCACAAAAACACACATAAAATAATATTTTAAAAATTGGTCTCAGTAAGTCATGAAAATATATGTGACATGAAGTTGTGAGAGATTTGTGTTGGGGGAGTCCAGGAGGAGTTGCAGGAAAGGGTAGGGGTTGGATATGATCCAGATACATTGTATACTTGCCTGAAATTTTCAATAAATAAATGATAAACATATAAAACTTCATGCCAATAAACAAAATAACTTAGAAGTTAGAAACAAAATCATAAGAAAAGAAAATACCAAAAGTGACTAAAGAAATTACATAAAATCTCACTAGACCTATAAAAAGACTGGTTTTTATCAGTAACAAAATGTATCTTCACAAGTTGCAAAGCTTGGGCCTGAATTATTTCATGAATGAAAAAAAGTAACACCAGTTTTTCACACTTTTTCAAACATACAAGAAGAAATACTGTCCAGTGGATTTGTTGTGGTCACTATAAACATTATGTCATACAATATAAAGACAACACAGAGGAAGAAGCTTACCGACTCAGACCTACTATGATACGGATGTAAAATTCTTTTTTTTAAATATTATATGCATTGATATTTTTGCCTTCATAAATACATGTGTGTGGGTGTAGGGACCCCTGGAACTGGAGTCACAGACTGTTGTGATCTGCTATGTGGCTGCTGGAAATCAAACTAGGGTGCTCTGGAAGAGCAGTCAGTGCTATTAACTCCTGAGCCACCTGGATGTAAAATTCTTATTGCAATATCAGCAAGACCAGTTCAAAACATGAAAAAGAATTATTTAGATCAGAAACAAGGAAAGACAGGTGGATTTCATATCTGAAATCACTTCATGCAATAAAATTAGGCATACCTGATATCTAATATTTCAAAATACCAGGATATTTTGAAAAGTGCAGGTATGAATTATTACCATTGCCTTTGGACAATATAGAGTGCGGTGACATTAATTTTTTGAACAGTCATATGTGACCATTGGTTTACATAAGGTCTTTCCCTGACTAAATACTCTATGGAGGAGACATCTGTAAGCTGCATTAATAAACTGATGGGCTGGCATGGTGGCACAATAGGTAACGGCATTTGCCACATGAGCCTGGCCACTTGATCTTGAGCCCTGTAACTCACATAGAGATGAAAAGTGAGAACTATCTCCAAAAAGTTTTTTTTTGACTTCTGCACCTACATGCACTGTGGTAAGTGCATATAATCGCATGCAATGATAATAACTAAATAAAGACAGATACCATATCATCATCATAATCATCATCACCATAGTGCAGAGAAAAACTGGGCAACATACAGTACCTTTTATGATAGAATCTTTCAAAAATTATAAGAATGTTCAGCAATTTGATGGATAACACTTCCCCCTACCCACCCACTGCAGTTAACCTGTAGTTAATGTTGAGAGTCTGGGAAAGTTCCTCTTAAGATCAGTAGCAAGGCCAGTAGCAAGGCAAGGAATCCATTCTTGCTGTTTCTACTCAATACTACATGAGAGATTCTAGCAGTGGATTGGATAAGAAAATGGAGTCATTGAGACTGGGAAAAAGGGGAAGAAAAAGAAAAGAAAGAAACCTCAATCTCTAATTGTAAACTACACTTAAGTGTTTATAGCAACTGTTAAGGTATCCAGATTAAAAAAAAAAAACCTGTGATCAAAAATCAGCTTAAAGATTTCTGTTAATAGACAAGGGCCAAACTCAACTATGTACATAAATGCTCTACAGTTCAACATACTGTTTTTGTGAGTTAAGGATAGAAATATCGATTCAAGGAGGAAAACTAAGTGTCTAAAAATAACTCCTCACATTCACAGTCAATTGATATTTAATAAGACTGCCAAGACATCCAAGGAAGAAAGCAATGTTCTTTTCAACAAATGAAGCATAAGCAACTGGAGTTCTTCAGGCAAAGAAAGAGTTGGGCTCCATGCTGGCAGGATAGCTCATAGGGTAGATGCACTGACTACCCAAGCCTAACAACCCAAGTTCTATTCCCATGCTGGAAGGAGGGAACAGACCCTCAAAAGTTGTTATCTGACCCTCTGTGCATGAAACTGCACATGCGTTTCCATCTCTCTCCCTCTCTTACTCCACTCTTTTCACACACAATAATAATCAAAAGTTCAAAAGAAATGTGGAGAATAGCCGAACTCAGTATGTGGACATTAAATCACAACATTAGGACATAAATTGAAGAGTTAAAAACTATGAAACTGCCCGGCAGTGGTGGTGCACGCCTCTAATCCCAGCACTCGGGAGGCAAGGAGGCAGAGCCAGGAGGATCTCTGTGAGTTCAAGACCAGCCTGGTCTACAGAGCAAGATCCAGGACAAGCACCAAAACTACACAGAGAAAGCTTGTCTCGAAAAACAAAAAACAAAACAAAACAAAAATTATAAAGCTATCATAGATAGAATGAAGATATACAGTTTTATGGCCATGAATAAAATGACATTTATAATTCTTGTTTCTACTTTCAGACAAGACAGGAAAAACAAATCGCAAATAAAAGCATATGTTTGAGGGAATTAATTAAAACTGAAAATGTGGGTATCAGAGAATTCACTAGTTTAAAAAAAAGTCCAAAATGGAAAATAGTCTTCCCAAGTCATGTATCTTGGAAGACACTGTGTCTTTAGCATTTTAAAAATACTTAAGTCTTAATAATTAAAATTAAAATAAAGTTTAAATTATTTTTTCATAGAACCTCTTAAACCTTTCTGGAGATACCTGTAATGATGTACTCCAAGTCCTGAAAGGCTACAATTGTCACTCTAAATTATTATACACAGAAAAACTGCCTAATATATAAAGGAGAAATAAAAGCAGATGAAAATAATTGATTTTTCTTTAAAATTTCATATAATATTTCTATCATATTCTTTTCCCTCCCCTAACTCCTCTTCCATTTCCTCCACCACCCTACTCAGCCAACATCATGTTCTCCTCCAAAAACACCAACGCAAAATAAAACAACAGCAACAAAGAAAAAAAAAACTATGGCAAAAAAAATCCCTAAATAAAACAAAGCCGTGTTCCTCCTCTACCCCAGCACCACACACCAAGAAACACGGAGTCTATTTTGTGTTGGTCAACTACTTCTAGACATGGGGCCTGTCCTACAGTGTGGTTGATACACTCAGTGACATGCTGTTGGAGAAAACTGATTTTTCCTTTCCCAGCAGGTATCAACTTATGACTTCAAAGCCATCTCTGCAGAGGATAGTAGAAGCAACACTTCCATCTAAAGAGAAAGCTAAACACACCCAATCAGTCACAGGAAAAAAAACAAAAAACAAAAAACAAAACAAAACAACAACAACAAAAAAACCCAGGCAAATCTGCAGCAGGTGATCCAAAGAAATTTGAGAATCCACCAACAAAATCAACAAGGTTATAGGAATAAATATACATCTTTTAATAATCACTCTGAGTGAGTGATGAGAGGCCCCAACAACTCTACTCCTATGACGTGTCTGTAAAACCTGCAGAGTGCTCAGCCCCAAGTGGCACATCTACATCTTGACGCCAATGGTTGGGAAACACTGCACAGTAATGGATAGAAAGAAGGTAAGGGCCAGAGAAGGAGGAGGATTGCTGTCTAACAATGTCTTCTGGACATTACATGGCTGGATATGGGGATTGAATATGATCCTGATAAATTTCGATGTTGGTGCCTGTGCACATATGAATGTGCTGACAGCCACTGATGGGCTCTACTTAAAAGACAGTTTTTATGACATATAAGGTGTCCCATATATCAAAGATAATGTGTCATGTATCTTATTTCTTTATTCTAATTTTAGCACTTATAGCACCTCCACCAATATCTACTACATATCCATGTCTTATCTATCTTCTAATCTCTCATCTATAACTATAAACCTATCATTTATATCTTTCTGTCTTTTTGGCTGGATGTCTTAGTGAAGGGCTACTATTCCTGTGATGAAATAGCATGACCAAAAGCAATTTAAGAAGGAAAGAGTTTATTTGGCTTATACTTCCACATCATAGTTCATCATCAAAGAAGTCAGAATAGGAACTCAAACAGGGCAGGAACCTGGAGGCAGGAGATGATGCAGAGGCCACAGAGGAGTGCTCCTCACTGGCTTATTCCTCAAGGCTTACTCAGCCTGCTTTCTTATAGAACCCAGGGTCACCAGCCCAAATAAGGCCTCACCCACAATAGACTGGGCCCTTTTTGATAAATCACTAATGAAGAAAATGCCCTACAGGTTTACTTACAGCTCAATCTTTTGGAGGCATTTTCTTAATTGAGATTCCTTCCTCTCAGATGAATTTTGCTTATGTCAAGTTGACATAAAATTATCCAGCACTATCTATCATCTATCTATCTATCTATCTATCTATCTATCTATCTATCTATCTATCTATCTATCTATCTATAATCTATTTTATATCTGTCATCAACCTATTTTCTATTTGTCCATATTATATATATATATATTTATCATCTATCCTCTTATCTATCCTTATCTATCATCTATCTCATCTACCACCATTCTCTATTCTATTCCTTCTTTTTATTTTACCTAGTCCATGTTTCTGTCCAGAATGGCACCAAGTTATGGCTATTCTATAAGACACACACATTCTTGTACAGGGAAAAATGACAGTGAATAATGGTGATATTGAAAGTTTGAACACTCTTTGTCATGTACTCTAAAATAGTTCCTACTATTCCCCATTCTCTGCTGAAGTTCCCATGAAGTCTAGAGCACGTAAGCAGATGTTACTGTCTCCCCAAGAGTGCTCTTCGGGATTTGCCTGTCTCCCTTTTGTTTATTTAGTTGCATTTTTGTTTGGAACGCCTCAACATTCTCTGCTTACACTAGTCAATGGATTTACTATTTGTTTTATTCCTTCTATTATTCATTCACTTCTCCCTCCAAATTCTTAATTTAAAATATTCAACTAAATGGCAAATGGGTGATTTCTTATTCTTCCTTAACAAAGCAGAATGGATATCCATGCAGGGCATTCTAAACTGGTGCCATGATTATTATGATGTTATTAAAAAGGTGTATTCATCCAGCTCTTCTGAAACTCACTCCCCGTTAAATAAACCTGTGAAATGTCACACAGAAGATGGCAAGCACAGAAGATAGTGGGACATGCGTAGTTCTTTTCTACCTCTACTTGGTGAGGGTCAGCAGGAGAAAGTGTGGTGGAGATAGCCCTACAGAAAAGAAGCTAAAGGAACATCACACCCGAGATGTTCCCTAGTCCTTCAAATACTTGCAGGACCCTCATGGTCCACACAATCCAGAAGCAGACAGACAAGAGTGTTTAATGCCACTGAATCACTGGAGCTTCACATGTGGGAAGAGGAGGAAATAGTGATCTGAAGGGTGAATTGAGGAGACACCCAGGTGGAATTATATATCTATCCCTTAATGGTTGCTACTCCCCAGCATGAGAAGAACCAGAGCATCAGGCACTTGCACATGGTTGTGCTCATCAGAGCAATCTTACTGTCCCAGAAAACAAAAGGGTTCATTGAGGATTTATGCATTTTACTTTTT
>CABHPH010112808.1:0-13305 GCA_902168325.1 Peromyscus nudipes
GAGGGTTTATTTTGGTTCATAGTTTCAGAATAGTCCATCACAAAAGGGAAGGCAGGGTAGAGTGGTCCATCCCTGTAGGTGGGTGTGAGGTGGTGGTTTGCTCACTGGACACACAGACCACAAGCCTGAATCTTGACAGCCTCACCTCCTAAGCCCAAATTCTGTCAGTCAAGTCCTACCTACTATGGGTTTTTCAGTCTTCAAACAGCTCTACAACCTGGAAGTCAGTGGAGGACCCTGCAGAGTCAAACAGCAAGAGAGGGGAGTGACAAGAAGAGAGAGATGCTGAGATACAGTACATGCAGAGAATGGGTGGGTGGAGGCAGAACAGCACAGTCAAGCAACAGCAAAGCAGTTACTTTTGTACCTAGAAACAGGAAGGGAGGGGACAGGTACACATGACAGATGGCTGCAGACTTGGTGGTAAATGGACACATTTCACATGGATCTTGTCTATGTTGCCTAGTTTTAGAGGAATACTCTTAGCTACTGAGAACTGTAGAAGTTGAAATCCAGTTAGATAAGGAGATAAGTAAGAAATAGTGACCAAATAAAACAGGAACAAGGGATCAATAGTAAACTCTAAAAGAATCAACTCAAATTATACGGGTTGAGTATAGAGACCACAGGTCAATGATTGTGAAGAACAAAAAAGGAATTGAAGGTATAGTGGGGAGATGGCAGCTAGGATGAAATACCAAAGAGTCAAAATTGGTTCAAAGTGGGAAGAAAAAAAGACTCCATAGGAAGAAAATGAATAATCATCATAAGACAAGATCCCACTGTGTTTTAGCAACAGGAAACAGGCAAGTGGGTGATCATAGAGAGATGGAAGATTGGATACTTAAGCATAAGTTACAAAAAGTTCTTGTTTCAATTTGATAAGATTAGTCTGTGAGTGATAAATTTCTTATGATAATACTGCACTAAATTCTATAAATATGTCAAAGATTCTGACTTTTCATACATAGCCCCAAATAAGTCCACATTCAACCATGAATTTTTGGGGGGACCAATAGATTTTCTCTAAAGCTAGACTTTATTTTTTCAGGAGAGTGTTTAGAACAAAGTGGGATGCAAAGTCTCATCTCTCACAGACCCTTAATCTCCCACACTATTCACTGTCCCATATCAGGAGGATATGTTTCCTATAGCTGATGAATCTATATTGACAAACAAGTACCACTGAAGTTTACTTCAGCCATTATTTTTAAAACCTATGCATTTTATCAGGCAGGGTTAGTGGCATACACTTATAATCCTACCACTCAGGCAGCTGAGGCAGGAGTATCATAGGTTCAAGGCCATAATAATGAGACCTTTCTTCAAACAAACAAAAATAAAATCTGTGGGTCTTGACAAGTTTATAATCACCTGCATTTGCCATTAAAGAATCCTAGGGAGCAGTTTCATTGCCCTAAGCATTCTTGGTTCCTCCTATTCAATCATCATCAGACTTAATCTCTCTGGTGATCACTGATCTGTTTACTGTCTAAAATTTGCCTTTTCTAGAAACTCACAGAGTTAGAATAATGCAGTATATCTCTTCATTCTGACTATTTGCAGTTAGAAATATGCATTTAAATCTCTTCCATGTGTTTACTCAGCTGACAGCTCATTTATTTTCATTGCTGCTCTATTCCTTTGATTGAATTCGAGAGTTTGTTTATCTATTCACCTACTGAAAGACATCTCGGTTGCGTCCAACTCTCACCATTTATGAATAAAATGGCTATGAACACCTGTGGGTCGGATTTTATATGACAAGCACATGCTTAGCTTTGCCAAACCCGTCACACTGCCTTGCACAAATCTTGTATCATTTTACAGATCCCAGCGTGAAGAGCCTTGATCCCTGCATCCTTGGCAGTACTGTTGTTGTTTTAGATTTTTAACGTTGTAATAGGTATATATTCTCATCTCATTGTTTCAGCTAGAAGTTTCCTAATAACACATTATGTTGAACATCTTTTCATATGCTTACTTACCATATGTGTAATATATCTTATTTGATGAGGTCTTTGATCGTATTTTTGCCTATTTTTTGAATCAGAACATTCATTTCTTCCTGTTGGGCTTTAACATTTTTGGGTATTTTATCTAATCTTTTTACCAGATACTTGAAAGTATTTTCCCCCACAATCTGTGATAAGTCCTCATTCTCTAAATTCTTAATTTTCACAGAACAGAAATGTCTTTAACAAAGGCTAGTGTATCAGTTATTATCTTTTATGAATCATCTTTAGTGTTGTGTCTGAAAAGCCATTGCCAAACTGAAATTCTTCTGAATAAACAGACAAACAACAGGTGGGGGCACTTAAACAATGGAATACATAAAAAATGAACACACACATAAATTCAAGACTGAGAAAAAGAAGGATAAGAAGATTGTGTTTTCCATCACGTAGTTCAAACAGGCAAATCAGTTAAGCTTTGAAAACGAAAACTGGTAATATCTTTAGGGAGATAAAAACAGCAGACTTAAAGGGGAAGAGCAGGGCAAGGAGACCAGAGAGGGAGTACTGTGCCTAGCACTGGTAGCATGCTAGGCACATAGATATGTTTGTGTTATTCAGCCCCAGTTCCATATTTTTGTGTGCTGTTTTAATGGCAGTGAATAAAACAAGATATTTATTGGCAAAAAGAAAAATGAATTTATACTTAGGGATGAAGCTTCTCTTTTTAACATATAGTGTTCTCAAATTAATAAGAATACAAAAATTCCAGCAGAAATTTATGTTGTTTTTTGAAGTCTTTTGATTTGTAAAGGAGAAACTTAAATTTACACCAGATTGTCTCACTGTTTTGACAAAAAATGCTGAGACCAAATGTAAAGCACCAGTTCTTGGGACATAACATGGCTCAGTTTGGCAAATTTATGCTAAGGGAATTAGGCACCCTGTCGCATAAACTTCCTGTATCTCTTAGTAAATTTTTTTGTCTTTGGTGTTTGGATCACTATGTCCATTTTCTTGAATTGGGTAGATTAAATTTGACAATATATCATCACAATATCTCCAAATTTCTGAGGATGCGAGAAAGGCATCTTTTGTCTTGGGTACACTTGAAACACTAAAAGCCCCAAAGAACTGACTTGACTAAATGTTGCTTAATTTAATTGTCCTTCAGAGAAGATTTTCTAAGATCACATCTGTGTAGATGAGGATGGATTTTTCCCTGAAGGAATGTCCATTTCTAGTCCTGTTTACAAGGAGCAATTGACTTTCGGCTAAGATCAAAAGCCAGAGAAGAAAGAAAAGCTTTTATTTCTTCCTCCAAGGCCTATGTGGCAGCAATCTGGGACTGATAAGCACGGGTGCTGTGAGCACTCACAGATGCAAACAAATTGGTTGGTCCTGGTCAGAAGAGGTGGAACAAGAAGCCAAAGACTTCTCAGTTACAATGGTGAGAAGAAGCAGGGGTCAGGCCTGAGCCTGCTATCACCCTGGTCAGTCATTTAGAATGAAATTGCAACCTCTATATGCATGAATATGTTTAGTAAGTATCTTTGGTTTTTACTTGTAAAATTCAGTAATAGTGTGGTATATTATATACCATAGAAAATTATTAGGATAAGCTTTCTAAACTTGGTAAAGGTCTTTTTTTGAGATCTTGCCCTTCTTTCAAGTCCTATATTATTATTATTATTATTATTATTATTATTATTATTATTATTTTATTATTATTATTATTATTTTACTAACTTAATGTCAAGATGAGTTTATATAGTTGCCTTAACCTCAACTTAACCTCAGGTCATGGCTTTCAACAATGGCCATTAGTTCTGAGGAGTTCCACACGTTTAGATATTCATGTATAAAGTTTATCATCATTTACCATATATAGAATATCTTCAAGTTGTTCTGGAGTTCATACCATGAACACCAGGGCTAAACTCATAGATAATCTTTGGGTTCTTAGACACTGGGGAATTTTTTGTTTCCCCACCTTGGAACTTTTTTTTTAAGAATTTTTTTTATTCATTTTACATACCAATCAAAGATCCCCCTCTTCCTGTCCCTCCATCCTCCCCCTCCCAATCCAATCCCCATTCCCCCCTACAAGAAGGCAAGACCTCCTATGGGGAGGTGCATTCAGTAGAGGCAGGTCCAAGGCCGTTCCCCCTGCCTCATGGCTGTGCAAGGTGTGCCACCATAAGCAGTGGGTTCCAAAAACCCCTGCTCGTGCACCAGGTATGCACTCTGATCCCACTGCCTGGGGTCCCCCAAGTAGATCAAGCTACACAACTATCTCACCATACAGAAGGCCTAGTCCAGTCCCATGCAGGCCCCACAGCTGTTCATCCAAACTTCATGAGTTCCCACTAGTTTGGTCCAGCTGTCCCTGTAGGTCTGTAGGTTTCCCCATCACGATCCCAATGCCCCTGCTCATAGATCATAGAATCCCTCTTCTCTCTCCTCAACTGGACTCCCAGAGCTCGGCCAGTACCTGGCTGTGGATCTCTGCATCTGCTTCTATCAGCTACTGGAGAAAGGCTCTTTGATGACAGTTAAGGTAGTCACTGATCTGATTACTGGAGTAAGTCAGTTCAGGCACCCTCTCTACTATTGCTAGTAATCTAAGCTGGGTCATCCTTGGGGATTCCTGGAACTTCCCTAGCACCTGGTTTCTGCCTATCCCCATGATGTCTCCCTCTATCATGGTATCTCTTTCATTGCTCTCCCATTCCATCCCTGTTCCAACTCGACCATTCCATTCCCTTATGTTCTCATCCTCCATCCCCTACCCTCCATTGCCCACACTTCATCCATGACACTGGGGAATTTTTAACAGTTTATGGCCATTCTGAATAGACTGACCTGTGGGAAGTGGTCTTGAATTGATAGAAAGGCTATCTGAACACAAGACCATTTGAAAACTGATTATAATGAGTGTATGAATCACAGACAGACAAAGTTATGTCCTAAAACTAGGAAGAAGAGAGCAATGAGTTAGAAAATCACCCCACATAAAGCTTAGTCTTGCAGTATTTTCCAGTCAGCATCTACTAATTCATAATTTGAAAATGAGAGAACAGCAACAATCACACAGAATATAAATGACAGGGTGACATTTCATATGCTGGGCCCTGAAATGAATCAAGAGGAAGGAGAGAGGAAGCTAAGCATTAGCAAGTGAACACATTCACCATCTCTCAGCTAGTCACATCCAGTGTGACTTCACATTCCTAATGCCTTGACTTCCCTACAGCGACTGACCATAACTTCGAGCTATGAGCTAAAATAAACCCTTTCTGCCCTAGATTGCCTTTGTAAATGGTGTTTTATGACAGCAATGGAAAGAAAAGTAGGACAGGTGGTAAACCAGGTGGGCACCAGATACCAGAACTGTGGAAGAGTTTGCACCCACAAGTAATGTGTAGAAAAAGCTGGACTATGGGAAATGGAAGATAAGAAAATCAGAGGAATAGTGAAGGACATTTATTGTCACAGTTACCTAGGAGGAAGATGAAATCTCAACACACAGAATAGCAGCAGTTAATGAAAGGGCATTGCCAATTTCCCTCTTTCAAAGACTGAAGCTATTACAGCCACTGCTACTAGACTAGTTAGTTAGAAACTGCAGTGAGGACATATGTGTATAAATAAAATGATAGAACCTGACAAGGCAATTTACAAGCTAACACTCTAAAGTAGAAAAATAAGACCCTAATTTTAGGAAAAATATTGAGTGCAATTATGAGACAGCTATATTTCAACCAGGAAATTTTCTAGTGAGGGAAAGATCTGCACACTTGAGCCAAGAAATATAAATTCAGTCCTAGGAATTTGCTGAACTCCAATACTCCAAACAGTCGGAGTTAGAGAATCTATGAGCACTGGTCAATGGTTGTAGAAGATCAAAGGGAATGCTCTGATCTTGACTAATTATGGTTCTATAAATCAGTGTGAAAATATGGAAGAAAAAGAGAAAATGGACTAGATCAATTTTTGATTTGAATTCTGACTACAGAGATCATTGGGTAACTTATATCATTGTCATTTACATAAAACTCCACTTCTGAGATGTGGATATGAGAATGTGAAACCATAGAATATTTACATTACAAAAATTAATAGCTGAGCAGTGGTGGCGCACGCCTTTAATCCCAGCACTCAGGAGGCAGAGGCAGGCAGATCTCTGTGAATTCGAGGCCGGCCTGGTCTACAAAGCAAGTTCCAGGAAAGGCGCAAAGCTAAACAAAGAAACCCTCTCTAAAAAAAAAAAAAAAAAAAAGAAATAATAATAATAATAAATACAGGTAAAACACCAGCCTCAGATCATCTCATAGCTAGCTCTTTGTAGTGATGCATAACTTTAATTCCTGTACTATAGAAACTGAGGCTGCAAGATCATGTTTGAGTACAGCATGGATTACATAGTGAGGTGCTGTGTAAAAAAATAGTATGAACTCATTTCCACAAATGCACAGAAAAGGAACATATTTGCATGATAAGCATACATCAGTAGAAATGAATAGTAAAAAATTTAAGTATAATTTCCAATTTCAGTGTGGTCAGTAGCTACCAGATCATTATTATATCTCTCTTCATTGTTTGTCTGGCTCCCTTGCAACTAACTGTCTGCTAGTGAAGAGAGTTGTGTAAAGTGGAACTTATGGGTGCCACCTTGGAACCAAATATTACAATCTATACTTGTAGTTTGCCTTCCTCATCACTCCTTAAACATGACATTCTTGGTTCTCAACTTTCCTAATGTTGTGGTCCTTTGATAGAGTTCCTCATTTGGTAGTGAACCCCAACCATGAAATTATTTTCATTGCTACTTCATAACTGTAATTTTGTACTGTTATGAATTGTAATAAATATCTGTGTTGTCTGATGGTCTAAGGCAACCCCTGTGAAAGAGTCATTTGACCCCCCACAGGTTGAGAATTACTCGCTGTTCTAGAGAAACAGGTAAAATTTTGATCAGAATTTTTTTATACCCTTAAAAGTTATTGGTCATTCAAGAGGCTCAAGTAACTTCTCTCTCTCTGTACATGCATGTTTGTATGCAGGCCAGAGGTCAATGCCTGGTGTCTCACCTCTCTATTGCTTTCCACTTTATTTTTTTGAGACAGGGTTTCATTAAGTGTGAAGATAAGCAATTTGGCAAGACTGGCTGGCCAGCCAGCCCCAGGAATCTCCTTGTCTCTATCTTCCCAACATAGGCATGTGCTCCATGTCTGACATATTTTTGTGGGCAATGAAGATCAAACTCAGGTCCTAATGCTCATGTGGTAGGTACTCTACTGAGTCATTTCCCCTGCACTTGAAGAATATATGTTTTTAATGTGGAATATATCTCCTGATATTTACGATGCTGTTAATATTTGTAATATTCACAATTATGAAAAAGAGATAGAATTTGGTAAATATCCATTAATTTATTTTAAAATAACAAGTCATTACATGTTAACTTAAATGACATTTTTTTAACCCAAACAATTATAAATTCAAAAGAAGTAAGGGTATCAATGTACATTTTGCAAATTTCTTTTTGTTTGGCTTAATATAAGATAGCTACCTTTTCATATCTGCTTCAGCATAGGAAAGTCCAAATAAACACCTGGGAAATCAAAGAATATATTTTTGAGAGAGGGTCTCACTATACAGCACAGACAGAACTTGATTCTGTGACACTCAGCTTCCTGAGTGCTGGGACTGTAGGTGCATGCCACCATATCTGATTCAGAAAATATCTTACCATAATTCAGGATATTCTTTAATAGTCTGAGAAAAATCCTTGTTTTTCCAAGTACCTTTGCAGTATAGAATCTAAAATCATACTAATAGATTTTTGTATTCCTATTATGAAAATCTACACCATTATCTTACATTTTGAGTGAACCATTTATTGGTACTTAATTTTGAAATATGATATAGTGGTCATTTGCCCAGAATTACTTGCTCGGTTTTATGGATCTTTCAGATATTGGAGTATTTCATCATCACTGCTATTTAAAACAACAATGTAATCTCTTTACTGGAAAGCTTTCAAGCTCTTAGTGGCAAGTAAGTTTCCAATGTTCTAATTTTTACTAGAAACCTAAAATTTTACAATTTGCCATAAATATACTCAGCTATTGTCCTTAATACAATTATCTCATTTAAGTTTTTCTGAGGGAGGGCTCATTTATACCACATGGTTAAATATGAATTGCAAAAACACTATTCTATGGAAGTCAAATGGGATTGGGGTAGGAAGGACACAAGATCCACTTGAAACCAAACCATCACACAAGGATGTTCCTTGGGATCAAATACTATCCCTCTGTATACAATAATACTCACTCTTTTATCCCTAAATCCCACTTCTTCATCCAAAAAAATTGAAAAACATTTCTGCTCAAAGGATATGATTTCTTGATAATCAATCAAAATATTCTACTTAAAGTTAATGTTTTTCTCCTTCATGGCTGCCATACATAAGAGAAATAGCAGCATTTCATATAAGCCAGTGTCAGCAAATAGAGCACTGGCAGCTTCTGTGGTGGAACATCACTGTCCTGATCTATGTGAAGACAACTGCAGTTTTACTCCCTCTTTTGTGCTCCTGGTGCAAATGTCAACAACTCACTGAAAATAGATACAAATGTTCAAATAGAACGAAGAAAGCCAACCCCATCCAGAAGGTCCATGGACCAACAGCTGGAGAACTGAAGAGGCAGAAGAAGTGGAGTCACAGGTGAATGGTGTCTGTATGTTGTTTATCAGCATCAACTGTATAAAGTGATTTTTATTATATTTCCATTTATATACATAACATAGTAGGATCATATATACTCTCTCATTACTCTGGCTGGTCCTTCTTCCTCCTTCTCATTCCCTCTCTTTTTCCTTATACTCCCACCTACTATTCTTAAGAGTTACCATTATTTAAAATTTATTTGTAAATGTGCATGTAGGTGCATGAAGAGACCAGAAGAGGGAATTGGATCCTTGGAACTAGAGTTACAGGTGTTTGTGAGGCTCCTGATGTGATGTTGGGAACTGGAACTGTGTCCTCTTCAAGGAATATTGAGTCCTTATAGCTGCTGAGCCATCTCTTCAGTCCACCTTTTATTTTCATGTATTCAATTAAAAGTCTAGATTCTTCATCTGAGAGAAAATATGTGACATGTCTGTTGTTTTGAGGGTGACTTATTTTGACTATATTCCAGACATTTTTCTACACAAATAACCATTTCTCCATTATGGTTGAATAATATTCCATTGTACATATGAATATTTATCTAGTCCTCTACTGAGTGACATCTACACTGATCCCATAACTTGGCAACTGTGTTTAGTGAGGCCATAAGCATGGGAATACAGGCATCTCTATTGTGTGCTGGCTGTGATTCCTTAAGGTCTTTGAAAGATTATCCTGGAGATTGTGCAGGGTAAGCCAACTCTTCCACCAAGGCAGCTCTATATTGTGACATGAGAAGGAATAACTTTCATTGTTTAAGGCACTTACGAATATTGCTCACTGTGGCAGAAAGACTCTCTAATACAGCAACCAACACTTTCAAAACTAAAATATGGAAAGTGAAGCTTATACTATGTGCTTAAGTCAAAATGGTAAGGACTGAGGTGATACACTCTAAGGCTATATGTTTCCATTTTGTCTTTTAAATTATTTCCTAGAACTATTACCAGTGACAACTGAGATATAGGCCCCTGCTCTCAGAGAGCATGACGCTAGGGGAGTCATGAGAAAGAATGAACATGACCATACATGTGAGTTTTGTTGCTTTTTTCAAAAATGTAAAAAAGGGATAAGCTCAAGCAACAATTGTCAAGTATTTTTGTAGAAATAGTAGGAAAAAGAAAGCCTATAAATATGATTCTTTGAAGAATATTGGACAATTACCTCCAGGAAATTTTTTCCTAGAAAAAAAATTATCTAAGAGACAAGACCTGAGAAGATTTGCCTTAATACATGAGCAGATTAAGAGTGAGCCTCCCTGGCTGTGTCTGATGCCCTCAAATGAGCAATCAATAACTAGAGAGAAATTGGAATTCAGATGAAAAAATGTTAGGTAGAATCACTGACACAGAATTGACTAAAACTAACCAGTCCAAAGCTCACAAAGTTTTCAAGGAAAGTGGATGGCTAAAGAAACTTGGAGCCCAAATGTCTTTTGTGTTTAGAATATGTCTCTGGTCTGATTCTGTATGCAGCAGAATCAGGATTTAAGAAAGGCAAGATCCAGGCAGCCACACTCCCAGGCTATCTTTGTCAGCTCTGGTAGTGAAGGAAAGAAGAAAAGCAAGATCTGCTCAGAACATGGAGTCAGAATTCTGGAAAGGAAAACTTCCTCTCTACTAGACAGCAGAATTAGTCTATATAAAGAATAGCACCCTTCCATTACCAACACCAGGAAAGGGTCTGCACATCCTGCCAGGGCAGTTTCCATCACTCTCGAAGGCCAACATCTTCCACGCTTCATGTGGGAGTCCACTCATGTTCTTATGTGCATGTATATTTGTATCTTTCATCTTGTTTACAGAATGTGTTTGGCTTAAAGTAAATGCACTTAGAGTGGTTTCAGTTTTTAAGAAAGATTTATTTTTCTCTAAGTATTCAGAAGTTATGAAGTCACTGGTACCTGTCCCAAGTTCTCTGTTATGTTGATTTTTTTCTTCAGGGTCTTTATTTATCAGAATGATTGCACAAGACCAAATGTATCTGTAAGGGAGGCTGGACTATTGGTGAAATTATTAAGGCCACTCCACATAGTTAAAAGGAGGATTTATTTAGTGGGTAACTTACAAATGAAGGGATAGGTAGGTCGCGGGGTCTGGGGAAGGTGTATCGCAGTCCAGCAGTGTTCTCTGGAGCTCTGCTCGGTCCACCTCCACCGTCTCAGGTCCAGAAACAGAGAGACGGCTCGCCCATCCAGATCTCAGGTCTCCAGGGGCCTTCCTTGGCCCAGCCTTGTAGGCGTGACAGTTGCCGAAGTCTCAAAGGGGGTTGGAACTTCCAGATCAAAGCTGGAATGGTTACCCACTACACGGGACAAAACTAGAAGCTTGTTTTCAGCACTTGCAGATACAAGTGGTAAATGAACAGAGGATGAGGATGATTTCTACAAATGTGCTTATTTGTTCTTTATAAAACAGGAAATTGGTGAAAAAGTCTAATTGTGACTTTGAAACAAGAATAGCAATTGTGTGGATTTTAATTTAGTTATATTTAGTCTGTAGTTATATTTAGTCTGATTGTTCTATGTTACTTTTTCGTCAAAAGTTAGGACAATCAGAAGAAATTTAAAATCCCAGACTCTTACAAATAATTAAAATTCAAAATGCAATAAACTCAACTGGTTCTATTGTGTCCAAAGGGAGAGGTTGTGGAGAAGTCTGACAATCTGAGCAGCTTACATAACCCCTATGTACTGCCCAAATTTGTGAGTTGTTTCTAGTCAGTCAAGTAATTAGAGTCGCCTGGTGTAATTAGCAATTCTACACTTTGCTTTAGTAAGTAGATTAGTTGCATTTTACAAATAAGACAGATCACACAAGTTCTTAAATTTCTGTATCCCTGAAGTCACATGGAAGTTAATAGGAGAGCTGAGATAAGTAATCAGTGCAAGAAAGGAAACATGAAGGAAGACAATGAAAGCTGCCCACAGGCAATTTCAAACTGCTCCTGCTCCTTCCTGCGCAAAAGAACACAGTCCAAATTGGCATTCAGTCAATGAAGGCAATAGTGGCCAAGACAAATCAAAGCTTTATCTCCCCCAGTGCTAACAGCTAGCAGGGAGCACATTTCCCAACTGATCTGCATTCCATTTTAGTGATGTAGAAACAGCCACCAACAGTTACCCTGCACCTCAGGATTGCATTTGACTGTATTTAATACTGCTTGGAATAAACTTGATCATGACACTGGGTTTGAAAACTATAGTAATGAAAACATTATTATTATTATTTCTCATATTTGTCTTCACATAAAAGTATTAAGAATTAGACCTGCCTCTTTACTCTTAATTTTGCACTACTGTCCCACAAGTCACTTCAAGAACAAATATAAATAACAAATTCTCATGCTAAAATTTTGAGTGAAGACTTTGTGTATATAAGAAGGGATGGACTCCTATGTAAATCTTAACTATCATGCTTTGTGTATATAAAAAGTGATGGACTCCTATGTAAATCTTAACTATCATGAAATGAACTGTGGACATATATGCTAACAGCAAAGTCTTTGAAAGGTAATGAGATCATAAAGGTGTATACTTCTTGTTTAAAATTACCATCCTCATAGAACGATACCTGGATTATCTTGGGAATTTATTTATTGTCTATGGAATGAGGATTCAACAAGCAGGTGGCCATCTGTCAATCAGGAAGCATGCTGTCAGCACATGGGAAGCTTCTCTGTATCAGACTTTCCATCCCCATGATCTATGAGATAGCTTAGTGCCTTAAATGACCCAGCCTATAGTGTGTGTGTATAAGTGAAAACAAGTCAGGAGTGTCAGGAGTGACAGTTCTCTGAGTGAATATGGGAGAGGTAAGTATGATTATTTTGAGAAGATGAACTTCCAGGTAGACAGCCCAAAATGTGAGACTGAAATAGCTACAGCAAAGAGTTGTTTAATGTAATGATATTATTTTGTGAGGAGTAGAAAGACAAATTTTGGCTTTACCATTTACTTGCTCTCTGACCTTGGGCAAGGTCTTTGATTTAGGGAAGTTATTTAAGTCCTTAAACTTTAGTTTATAAAACTTAACTTAGCTTATAAAACTAAGTTAAAAGCATTAGAAATATTTCATGAAAATTAAATTATATAACATAGAATAAATTCCAAAAACTAAACTGTCCTTTCCTATTCCTTTACTATATGAGTACTACTTCAAAGCAATTTGGGAGAAGAAGGGGTTTATTTTATTTTACAACTCTTAGGTCACATTCTATCATTGAAGAAAGTCAGGGCAGGAACTTGAAGTCTGGAACTAGAAAACAGACCAGGGAGTAATGCTGTTTTCTGACTTTCTCGACACAGCTTGTTCAGCCTGCTTTCTTATAATACTCAAGATCACCTTTGCAGAGGTGGGAAATCCCCCAGTGATCTGGGTCCTCCTACATCAATCCTTAATCAAGACAATATTCCATAAACTTGTCCATAGACTGATCTGATGAAGGCATTTTTTCAATTGTGGTTTCTCTTCTCAGGTAACTCTAACTTCTGTCAAGTCAGTAGAAAACTAATCTGTAGCTAGAGTTTTCCTACCATGCCCACAGTCAGGACAAATCTCTGTCACCCGCCAGTCCCACAGCCGCTCAGACCCAACCAAGTAAACACAG
>CABHPH010112809.1:0-14392 GCA_902168325.1 Peromyscus nudipes
GGCGGAGAGCCCGGCCGGGTCACTAACCAACCACAGGGTTGGGGACCCTGTCTGAGGTCGCACCTAGAAGCTGGTCCCTTGGCTATCCGTCTATCCTCGTGCCCTCGGCACTGGTGATCCCTGCTCAACCCTTGTCCGTAGCCCCTGAGCTTGTGAGGTTCCGGGACAGGGCCCGGGTGGGGTGGCGAAAGGACTGCACCCCAGCTCTGGGGAACTTACGCCCCAGGATTCCTTCTCGCATATTGCTTTGGGCAAGTAGGATTCTGGGGTAATAAATGTCCAAAGAAGTATTGGGGAGGGGTCTCTGAAAGAGTCGCCCGGGACAGGGGTTCTCTCCAGCCTCTTCTGCACAGAACTGTGGGTCTCAGTCTCCACGTGCTTAGACAGAGCTCAGAACAGGGTCCAGGGTGACCTGCAAGGCGCACACAGATGTGGAGTTACATAAGGGAAAAAACGAGCCTGAGCGGACCCAGCCCAGAGCTGAGCACGTTCACCCAGGACTCAGCAGCCCTGGGTGGAGGGGCGACCCACAAATCAGCGTGGTTCGGGCCACCAATGCCTCTGAGATAGGTCAGTAGGGTGGTCGTTGCTGCAGTGGACAAGTGAGGTCACTGAGTTCTAGGTGCAGCCAGGGTGGTGGCAGCTGCGTTAGTGCCTATGGGAGGGGGAGGAGGAGGGCCGGCCCCCTCCTCTGACACAGATACTGGAGGTCAAGGACAGAGTTAGCAGGCTCTCTGCAGACAGACAGACACACCCACGCTCTGACACACAGACATCTATAGTCAGGAAAACAGCTACCCAGCATCGGGCTGGGACCCACGAATAGTCAGACATCAGACAGCAGACAGGGAACAGTGCCCGAGGGAGAGGGAAGCAGTGACTGTCCTCTGACACCAGCGGCACACATCAGTGGATGCCTCAAAGCGGACAGAAGTGCAGTCTGAGTGAGTGTGGGGGAGGGGGACCCCAGGCACTGCTCCAAGCACCCCACACTGACAGTCAGCTGCTGGTCATGTGGGGACCTGCCCCTCCCCCCAACCAAAGTGGTCCTCTGAAAACTTTGGGCAGTAGGGACAGGCATTCTTTTGTTCTAGCCTCAGGGATGCTACCTACCCCAGGAGCCCCTACCCCAGGCCCACGGTCTCACCCAAGAAGCTTCTGTGGGGGAGGGGTGGATTCCAACATACCTCTCCAGAAATCCCTCCCTGATCTGCTCTTAGGAGCCTCTAGGCTCCTCTCCACACCACACTGACTTCTCCAGAAGCTGTCCTGGGTTCAGGCACCTAACTAGTGGCCAAAGTAGAATGTGTCCTGGAAATGGGTGACAAGCTCCAGCTGACCTTGTGGGCACCATCAAGCACGCCCTTCAAGCCCTCCTGTGGCCTGAAGTGCTGGGCAGAGCTCAGTTTCAGTCCTACCCAGCACCTCCCCAAAGTTCTGCTCTCCCAACTACCTCTGACAAAGTGAGTCAAACTGGACATGTTCAGAATTCCCAGAGTCCTCAGGAGATAGAGTTAGAGGGAGTTTAGAGGTACCCCTAGATGACATTTACTGGCTGGAGCTTCCATGTCCCCATCTTGACACAGGATTGAGGGAGATAGCCAATAAAAGTTTGTACAAATTCTTGTAAAGTCTTAGCCAATCCCAGCCCCACTCTGAACTACTCTAGGTATTGGTCATCACTCTGACCTGGCCTACCAATCACGAGTGGAGGTTGGGACCCTTTGAAGAACTCAGGACTGGGTAACATGGAGGCCCACTCTTCACAAGCTGCTCCTGTCCAGGCCTCCATAGATGTTTCTACTTGCTGCCCACCAGCAGGGAACCACCTGGGACAAAGGGCATTTCTCTGGTGGCCAGCAGCTGAGTGGACACAATTCAACCCCACTGCCCCACAACTGTCTATGGTGCTGGTGTGCTGGTGTTATGGAACGTTCAACACAAACGGAGAGCAGGTGGAATGCCCATGTTCTATAGGCCAGCTCCCTGCACCCTCACAGGAACTCTGAGGATGCTAAGCTCCATAAGGACACCTAGCCAAGGTCACTTCAGACCCTAGCATTGAAGATTCAGTAGTGTGATCTTGGGGGAAGCTACCCCATCTCTTGGAGTCTGGAAATCTTTCTCCAAAAATGGAGGCCAGAAACAGCAGGTAGGAGGTTGAGTTAGCCCAGAGGTTTGATAAGGACACTGACTGATGGTGATGTGTGCCCCCTATAGGCCAGACTCAATGCTTGCATGCATGACCTCATTAGTCCCCAGACACTCCATGTCAGTGTTTCTCAACTTGTGGGTTGTGACCCCTCTGCGTTGCATATCAGATATTTATGTTATGATTCATAACAGTAGCAAAATTACAGTTATAAAGTAGCAACAAAATAATTTTAAGGTTGGGGGTCACCACAACAAGAGGAACTATATTAAAGGGTCACAGTGTTAGGAAGGTTGAGAGCCACTGCTCTATGTAGAGTCACCTGTGTAGGGCCACACAGACCTAGAGTTCACCCTCTCAAGGGCCATAGTTCTGGTTCCGCACAGAGATGGAGGGTCCTGAGGCCAGCAGAGATATCAGTGTGGAGGGCATACAGACACAGGAACTTGGCTGGCCCTGATTGGACCAAGGCAATGCATAAATAGGAAAGGTCACTATGTGGCACCCTACCCTGGTGGATTCTCTCAGGGAGAGCCTTGTATAGATAAAGAACACAAGACCAGAGGCAATGCCCAGTGTCCTGGTGAGCCAAGAACCTTGGAGGAAAAGACCTGTTGATGAGGACAGAGAGCCTTGATCCAGGACCATGTGGATGCCATGTGATATGAACATGAGAGTTTGTGTATCATGTGCAGACACCCACCTGAGTGTACCCTATGACTGGCATGTTAGTGAAATGCAGTGTCCACATTGGAGGCTCATGTGAGCCCAAAAGCTCTAATCCCATATGCTGAACCCTTGTTCCTACTACTTTTGAGTGCCTGGCCATGGACCCATCCCAGGAGCAAACTCCAAAGAAATAGCCCTTCAAGGAGCATACCTGGTAATGAGCTAACCTTGTGGCCTCCTCCTCCTGGTTCAGGTTACCCTTACTTACCCACTCAGCCTATGGCACCATTCAACAGCTTTCAGAGTCTCCATTCATGGGCACGTGTACCCACATATGCAGCATCTGGTTAAGATACCAGTTCCCAGTAAAAGAGGACAAGAGTGGTCCAAAACCAGGTACCTACCTCCTGAAGGAGCAGCTGCATTCTATGCTGCAGGGACAGCCTCCTGCGGGCACACAGGCTGGGGACAATGGCCTATAAAGATAGTTGCTGTCCTGCCAGGCATATACTATGAATCGGAGGCATTTCTGTGGTGCTTCATCTGCAGAGGACAGGCACAAGTGTCTAGGAGCTAGAGTTGGTGGCGGAAAAAAAAAAAAGCCATCCCTAGTATCCCTTTCAAATAACCCACCAGAGAGTATATTGTTCTTCTTGAGGCTCCTGGGGACCAGGGATCAGCAGCTAAGGACATCAGGGAGGAGTGAGTAGCTCTGACCAGCAGAAAAATGTGGCATAGCCCGGATTCAGAGCCCTTAGACATGAAGGTAAGCTCCCAAGACCTGTACATGTGATCGCGGCAGAAGATGGGGACTGGAGCATGGAGCAGAGAGAGGAAGGGACCCAGAGAGGCCAGGGACCTGCTCTCCTGCTTCTGCCCAAGTCACTTTCATAGGTCACTCTCTTCACCTTCAGCCCTACCATAGCTGGTGAGCCCCATGTTGACTACGGCCAGATTCTGATTTTTAAAGGGATTTCCCACTGAGAAGGAAGGGTTCATTAGGTCACAGACAGAGAAAAGAGAGGGGAAACAGGTTTGGGAAAGTGGATAGTGGCAGAAAAGGGTGGCCTAGTCTAACACAGCCAGGAAGCCAGAGAGGCTGAGGCACAGAAAGGCAGCTAGGAGGGCTTTTGAAGGAAAGTAGAGAGGCTTCTTATGCTGTGGATAGGATGCTGATGTTTCCTCCGGGTGGATCAGGAAGAGGATTTGAGAGGCATCTTAAAAGGTCCCCAGCCACAGTGGGGTTAACTGGGCGGGAGGAGGGTGGAAGCCGAGAGCCAGCTGGAGGCAGTTGTGTAATGAAGTCCAAGTGGGGGACCTGAAGACTCTGGATGTCTTTCAAGGATGGCATAAGCTGTGGGAGGGAAGGGGAAGAGAAGTCCAGCCTATCTCCAGAGTTTAGGGCTCAAGTACTGCACAGGGCAGTGTTTGCAGCCATGACATAGAGCAGGGTGAAGATGCTGGGTGTTGGGTTTTGAATGTTCCAAGACTGAATTGCAGTCACACTCAAGACGATAGATACAATGCATTAACTGGGGACTAGGAGAAGAGTAGCTTTGGGCTGAAGAAGCCCATTGCAGGTCACAGCCTCAGCTTGGCTAGTGCCAACCTCTGGTGCTGTCCCAGGAGGCCTTCTGCCTCCAGCTTTTTTCTCACTGCCAGAAAAGACCTTTCTCCCTTGAACTAAGGGTAAGCCTGGTGCCACTGCCTGCAGAGCTCTGTCCCTGCTGTGCGTGGACAAGGCTCACTAATGAGAAATAATGAGGGAACAGGGGCCACCAAGGGCTGGTTGCAGGGCGGTCGTCTTGCTTGTAGCGGCCAAGGAGCTTATCAGGGTCTGGTCCCTCACTACATTACTTCCTCAGTGGAAACGCTGTCTGCTCTCTCCTGCAGGAGCTCATTTGAATATGGGAATGCAGATTTTTCTTTTTTTGTTCCATGTCCCCCACAACCCCCCCATCCCGTGACATTCTGAGCCAGCTCTGGGTGCATCCTGATGAGCTCAGGGCCCAAATGTGATAAAAATGGTGTCTGAGGCCATGATTTAGAACAAATGCAGGGTCTGACTCCCCTTGTCTCCTTGACTTGGGGACCAGGTGTCAGGAAGGAGAAAGGGGATGGAAGTTAGAGTTGCTATGTAGCCAAATATGACAAAACCCAACTCAAGGAATCTCTAAAGAAAGACATGGTTGTTGTTCCTTAGGGCTCAAAAGTCCAGGGAAGGTGAGATTCAGGAACAGTAGCATCAGGGTGCTCAGAGAACAGCTTCCTTCCAGTTTGTCCCTGAGATCTCCCCTTGCAGCAACCACCTTAGAGTCTGCCACGTGGGTCTGTCTCTGACAACCATGGCAGCCGCTCTGGCAATGGTGTGGGTCCACATAACTAGAACTCATAAGGACCACGGAGAACAGAGGAGGGCAGTGTTGGCAGGCATTGCTGCAATCGTCCCTGCAGCTGCCCCTGGGGTCCCCAGTCAACCAAGTAGCCTGTGCTGGTGGTGTCCGAGGAGCCCACACACTGTCCTGTGGAGACATGACCTAGCCAGAAGAGGGACTGTAGTAGGGAACGTGAGGGCTGCTGGGCCAACTCTCTGAGAACCTGTGTCTACTCTGCCCATAGGGCTGAGTGAGCAATGGGGTGAGAGAGAGTGAGTGACATCAGTCTGGACGTCACATCTGCCAGTGAGGCTGCTGGAGAGGCTGTTGTAGCATAACGGAGGACAGTGTCTTGGAAGGCCACTTGTTCCCTGAGGGGCCGCCACAGTCCACGTGGTACCCGTGGAATCTGGATGGGTGATGAGCACCCGCAGCTGGTTACCTCAGCCCTGGCATCTGCAGGTGTCTTGTCCTCTAGGTGCTAAGTCTAAGACGACTGCAACAGGAAAGCCAGAGAGAAGACTGCTCTCTCAGTCCCTCCAAGCCCCCCCCCCCCCGTGGGGTGGGGGTTGGGGTGGGGCTCTATGATGGGATGGAGCCAAGCCCACAGCCAGAAGCCTCTATCTACCCTTTCCCTTGGAGTGTTTGGTGGAGCCCCTCGTGGCTGTGACATGGCAACAGAGGGCCTGCCTCCCCACTCAGCCTAGCTCCCACCCCTTCTTATGCCAGTGCTCTTCTGGGACCATTGGACTAGAGCTGTTCCAAGCAGCTGTGAATGGTGAATGTCACACAATGGAGTACTGCTGGGCCAACTCTCTGACTACTTCGTCCCCAGAGATGGGGACAGGTGCTATCATGGAGGGCCTTGCTCTGGAGAGAGAGGAGGCACAGCCCCTTGTACTCTGTTCAACCCAGCCTGTCCTCACAGTGTCCTCTCCCAGCAGCCTCGCTGGCACCCACATTGGGCTCCTCCATGCCCTTGGTCTGATTCCTGCTAGGGAAGCCTGAGTAGTCCTCTATCTGGATTATTTTTTGAAGGGAGGGGTTGATGTAGGGTTTTTCTGTGTAGCCGTAGCTATCTGAAACTCACGCTGTAGCCCAGGCTGGCCTCAAACTCAGAGATCCACCTGCCTTTGCCTCCCCGGTGCTGGGATTAAAGGTGTACACCATTATGCCCGGCCTCTGTCTGGACTCGTGACCTGTGCCTGACTGTGCCTGGCCACCTGCTGTCTGCCCTGGAAAAATGCCACCTTTTCCGTAAAGATCCTGGCTCCATATTCTGTACATTTGGTTGCCGTCATGGTCTTGTCCAGCCTGAGTGCTCCTCCTGGTCTGACCATCTCCTGATGTCTCTGGGTTCCTGCCCTCTGCTCTACTGCAATCACTACACAGGTGACGACACCATGACCAGCCCGGTGACAACTGCCTCTGATGTAGACCCCAGTCCGATGGCCAAGTAGGGAGCCAATCATATTAGGCTACTCCATGTGACCAACCACTGCCTCATGCTAGCACCTAAGGTCATGGGGAGGACTAGGCATTCCTCTGTCTGGTCTCCCCTTGTCCTGGGTGGGGATAGCTGCTGAACTGGCTCACTGGGGTTGTTGTGGAGTCTCACTGCTGGGCAGAAGGGCACTCCACCCAACTGGAGCATGGGTCCTAGGTGCCTACATCTTCCCATGCCCCATCAGAAACCTCCTCTCAGTCATATACCTTCAGGCTCAGCCAACCTGCACCCCAGAGGGTGCCCTCAGGGTAGGGTTCCCCACTGTTCTGTGTTGTTCTCTAAGCCTGAGACCTATGATCAAGGTGATGCCTGCACATTTGTGAATATGCCCAGTCCCCACAGAATTATGTGGACTCCTTGACCCCTCTTAGAGTCCTGAACCCTCCCTGCAGTTCTCAGAGACACAGACGGAAAAGGAGGGTGAGTACATGTTGGCTTAGAGCTACTTGGAAGACCCTGCTCCACCCCCACCCCCCCACCCCCGTGAAGTGGCTCTGTTTACTCCCAATGTCCCCTGGGAGTCCAAGCTGCTCCTTAGGGAACAGGCACCTGTCAGGAAAATAAGGATGAGCCAAACTGTGTTCAGGGCAGGGCTGTGAATGAAATTAATGAAGGTAAGTCCTTGGATCCTTGAGGGAGGAAGGATGGGGCCTGGGAAGGCTCCCAAGGAGCAGAATAAGGGGTGAAGGTGTGTGTGTGTGTGTGTGTGTGTGTTTATGAACCTGTGAATGTGTGTATTTGTATGTGTGCCTATGAGTGTGTGTTTGGGTGTGTAAGATGACAACAGGATGAGATTGGGCCACCAGGAAGAAGCTGATCCACCCTATAGAGACAAATCAGTATCAGAAACATGTCCCATATCCATAAAGACATAGGATGGCTGGGTGGGTATCTGAGACCCTTGTTGACACCTGCATCCCATGCATTCATTCATTTACCTGATATGCTCACAACACACAGAGTCTGAACATAACAGGAAATCAGAGAATAGGCTGTCCCCAAAGTCCCCCCGACTTGTCAAGGACAGCAGGGCTGAGGCGCTGGTGGCAGTCTGGGCTTTGTAGTGGGGAGTGACACAGAGTACTTACAGATGAGGCTGTAGTTCTACAGAAATACGCCTGGTGGCGCTAGTGCTTACCTGTTCCAGCTGGGACAACAGTGGCCGTGCTAGGACTGAGAACAGACACAAGACTAGCCTCAGCTCTCAGACCAAAGCCCATGTAGGTCCCTGAGTCTCTGGGGATTGTGTCTGTGCCCCAGGTGCCTATTGACCTAGTGCTGTCCCCACCTAGATTCCAGACTGCCATTCCCTCTGGTTCCTGAATTCTCCCCAACGCCCTCCAGATTTTGGCCGGGGTATACTTCCTTTGTCACAACTCAACCAGCTTTCCTTTGGGATGTGCCTGGCTCATTTTCAGAACCAGGAGGCTCTCTTGGCTTTATTGGCCCTAATTTATGAGCTAACACACACACACACACACACACACTCACTCACTCACACACCTGACACAAATACACTCTATATACCCAGGGCCCTTAGAGTCGGTCTTGAGTGGATCACCTGTGTGGGACTCTGGTTTTTGTTTTGTATGGAGACAGGATCTCGGTCTCTATATGTAGACTAGGCTGGCCTTTAATTCACAGAGATCCACCTGCCTATGCCTCCCCAAGTGCTGGGACTAAAGGTGTGCATGACCACTACTGACTTGTGTGGCATTTTGAAGGGGGATCCCAGCCTAGGGTGCCCAGTGGAGATAGTTGGTCATTTCATCCACCTTGCAGGCATGGTCAGCTTTAGGAGCCTCACCGCTACTTATGTCCCCTTGGTCCTGCTCTCCTGGCGAGCCTCTCCCCTCAAGTGTGGTGTCTTCAGGCTCAGATCCCAACTCACAGTCCAGGGGTAGGTAAAAGGCCTGTCCTCAGCCCTGCATATGACTGTCATGTGCACCTGAGGAGTCAAGGTAGTTCCTAGATGGATCCTGTACAGATAGTCAAATGCTCTCTGAAGGGTTTTCACACCCCTTCCCAAGCCCCAGGGAAGTGGAAACACACCGAGCAGACGGCAGAGGGAAGACCACAGGGGCTTGGGCTCTTCCTACCTGGGTTGTCTGTGTTGATCTACTTGTACCATCTCCTCTTGTCAATGGGACTCTTTCTTGATCCTTTACTGTATGCAGCTGGGCCAAGGGCTCAAAAGGCCAGGCTACTTTTGAGGCCAGGGTGCTGGGGAAGCCCTGAGTTAGCTCTACCTCCCAGGAGTGTCCTGGGGAGGCCTAGCCTTGAGGCCCTTTGGAACCAGGGCTAAGGATGTCTTGCGTTTCCTGACTTTTCCCAGCCCAGGCAAAGTGCCAAGCATGAGGCTCTTTATCAGCCCCTGCATCTTCCCCAAACAACCCCAACCCGATAGCCAGGTCTGTCCCCATACCTGGAGGGGATAAGTCACTGAGCTGGTTGAGGCATTAGCCATGTGCCCAGCCCACTCATTTTATAGCGTGGCTGCTATGAAATCAAAGTGTGGCCTGAGAATTTCAAGACCGCAACATTAGTGCAGTAAATCCAGCTTGGGTCCTGCACACTGGTATAGGTTTGTTCCCAGTGAGACTCCTGGCTAGAATACAACACTGTAAGAGGCCACCTCACTTTCTCCATTACAAGTCAGGATCCAGGGTAGGGCACTTGCCCTCTGTGGTAACCCAGTCTGGCACACAGGCAGTCTTTGGCTGTGTCTTCCCTACCAGGATGGGGTAGGTAGGGGTGCATACCCCCCCTAGAAGGACCCCAGTTACCTGGCTGCCTCTTACCCATGTCCCTAGCTCCACCTGATGAAACAAGCATGCTGTGCCAAGAAGGGAGGGTGGCTTTGACTACTCTTCCTCACTGGCCTGGGCTACTGCCAGAAAGAAGAAACCTCCATATTTTGTCCTGAACCCCATCTCTGCTCTCCATCTAGGCTCCCAGGCATGTTTAACCTGCCCCTCCCATCCGGTGTGCAGCTTCGCTGGCACTGAGGCTCAGCCAGCGGCTCCGGCCAACGCTTTTGGCTCTCAGCAAGCTAAATCTAACCCAGCCCAGCTGTCGCTCCTCCGGCTCCCTCCCGCCCTGCCTGTCCCCTGCACGAGGATGTGCATATATTCTCGCCACCCGGCATGGGCCCCTGGGGCTGGTGGAGAGGGCCAGGGTCTGGGACATCTCTTTACTCAGGCGTTCTCTGCACCTGCGCTCCACTCGTGTTGGTCCCTAAGGTCCATGGCAAGGTCAGTGTGCGGCAGGTGCTCAGGAGATACCGGGAGAAGAGACGGGGCCCATCTTTCAATGGCCTGGGTACAGCCAGGAAGAAGGAACCACAGTTCCCTGGGCCAGCGCCATGCTGGCCATGGAGTGGGACTAAAAACTACAAGATGGAGCCACCCTGGCATCCTGCCCGCACTGCCCTTAACCCCATGGCAGTATCATGAGCCTTTGTCTGACGGGTGCAGGACACTCAAGGTCGCTTCCAGAAAGTTCCATCGTTATGGGCTAGAGTGTGTGTAGGGTGCAGTCCCAGCCGCTGGGCCCTATGGGGGCCAGTCTCAGACACTTCTCTAGGTGAGGCCAGCAGGTAGGCCTATCTGTTAGCGACTACTGTAAGCTTCTCCTTTGAACCTGTTTTATTTAGGCCAGTGACACCCTCAGCTAAAATGCTGCTGCCTTGTCAAAGTCGCAAAGGATGGTGTTCTGGCCAGTGAGATGTGAGCAGAAAAGTAGGTGCTGAGAAGAAAGATAGAAACTCACTTTCCACCAAGGTATAGTGGGGAAGAGGGGACCGCGGTTCACTGGCCCAGCGTTCCTCATCTCTAAGGGCAGGTATTCAAGCAAAGTGACTTTCTGGTGGGGCAGCACTGCTGTCCTAACTCTTTTCACCCTCCTTTCTGTGTAGAGATGTACGTGATGGCTAGAGCACCAGCCACAGTTTTGGGCCATGGAGGGACACGAGACCGGAAGCTAGCCCTAGTTGAGTGCTACAGCAAGGCAGGAGCCAGAGAGGGAAGCTTGGGCTCCTGTCACATGGGAGACAAGCACACTTTTACTTTGTTAAAGGCTTTGTTATTCTGGCTTCCTCAGAAATGGAGTGCTTGCTAACCAATCCTGCAGGGCAGGCAGCCAAGTCGGCTCAAATGTTTCCTTCAGCAAGGCAGGATGCCATTCCAGTGTCCTGTAAGAAAATCTCAGCCATCATAAATGCTGGGTCTGCACTGGGCTCTTTGCTTGTAGGCACTTCTATGCACCCTGGTGGGGAGGGCTCCAGTCAGCCTTGTAGGGAAGGAAGAAGCATGTTGGCTTTGAATTTTTTTGTTTCCCCCCCACACTCCTGTGACCTCAAGAAATACTAGACACTGGCAAGTGAGGCCTCTGGACCTCACAGGCAGACTCCAGGGGCCTCTTTGGTCATTTGTCTTGAGTTGTCGGGCATTTAGCTGATACAGTGCACTCTAGGGCACTCAGCCTACTGCTGGGTACACAGCACTCAGAAGTGGTCGAGTAGCTTCCTCAGAGGCGGGTCTGTGGGGCCTCCCTCCCATCCCCTCTGGTTCCTTACTCCTTGACCTCTGCAAAGCCTGCCGCCAGTCACTGGGCAGGGTGATAGGGTAGCTTCCCAGAAGAAGTGGGACCGATGGGGTCAGCCTGGGGCAACTTGGACTTGCTGCAGCGTGGAGGGAGCTGTGAAGTGAAAGTTATGGGGGGGGGACACCATTTTTCCTGCTTTCTTTTGGCAGAGTTTAATGGGTGCAGCTTGTTCACGTCCCAAAGCTATAGGGGAAAAAGGAATAAGAAAAAGCCCTTTGCTGCTGCTATTGATAACTTGTCTCTTCACGAGGCGGGTTCAACCTAAAAATACCCTCCCTCCCCGACAGGGAAGCCAGCGTCGTCACGTTGCAGAGGAGACTTGAAAGTTGGCTGGGAAGAATCAGCCAAGCCACGTGAGCTGGGCCAGGCCACTGTGGCCAGGCTGCCCACTGGCAGCCTGCTTCCTGTCCCACAGACAGGTCCATGGCATACCTGAGAAGAGAGCTGGGAGTGTGCTCTGCCAGGGGCCTGGGAATGTGGGGTGGAGATGGCCTCAGGTTGGCGTCAGCAGCAGGGGCCAGGTGGGGCTGCAATACCAAGGCACCCAGTTCCTGGTTGCCACGCCCTGGCCCAGCTGGCCTACAAACAGGCTGAGATGAGGAGATTGCACTCTGGCAAGGAGGTAAGAGTGAAGTGGGTGAAGGGCAGAGGGTGGCGGGCATCCCGGCTCTGGGCAAGCTGCTGCTCTTGAGTCTAGTTTTCCTTCTAGAATGGGGAACACGAATCTCCCTCTGTTCTGCTTCCTTCAGGAGTGAAGATGAGAAACAGCATGATGCAGTGTATGTTCCTATCTGGCTGTGACCACCCACAGCACCAGCTCTGGTCACGGGAGGCCTGTGTGTGGGTCATGAGAGCCACAGACAGATGGCCTGCCCACGGGTTCCAGTCTCCTCCCTGGTCAAGAAGACAGAGGGGTGATCTGGGAATTCAGTCAGCGAGTCTCTGCCCTCCATTCTAAGACCTCAGAGTTGTCTTGGACTCCAGGATCTATCCTGTCGTGCCCCACCTCCATTCAGCACTTGGGACAGGAAGGCATCCTTTATTCATACCACGTGGGGCGGGGTAGCACCCCTTAGAGCATCCATTGTGTGGTATGCTCTCACCTAGGTCCCAGGAGCAGTTCAGGAAGGAACACATTGCCAGACAGTCCCTTGGACCGCACTTCTCAGATGCTGAGAGCACCCAAAGCTGCAGCTACTCAGGGCCTCGTGACATGGAACCTGATCTTGTGGCCCTCAGCCATAGCCCCCTCAGGAAACTCTGGGCATTGTGTCCAGGGCAGATTCTGGTCTGGGGTCTTGGCCTGGCCAGACTGCTGGCCCATGAGACCTCTCGGGGCCTCGGCACCAGGAGACTAACCTGGGTTTAGACTCGTCTGACATCTGTCCGGTGGGAGTGATGACACACAGATCTCCTTGGTTGGCTGCTGAAACGGGGGACCAGATAGGACATGTACATCATGGGACACTTGGGAGGCATTTCAGCCATCATTATCACCTTCACTGTCACGGCAGGACCCAGAGTCACCCCTGTCCCTTTCTATACCCTATTAGTACATTTCTAGAGAACATTGCTAAGGAATTGGATGCTTTGTGAAGATGGTGAGGGCACCTCCAAGTTTGTCCCAAAGAGCCCCCTCACTGACTTACGGTGCTGACTCACCCAGCCCTGCACCTGAGACTGCCAAAAGGCAGCAACAGCCCCCTGGCTCACGGCTGTTAAAGGGGGCAGAGAGACGGCCTGGTGGTGCCCAATCATCTGTCATCTCAGCACTTGAGAGGTAAAGCAAGAGGGCGAGGAGTTCAAGACTATCCTTGGCCGCATGAGCTTGAAGATAGGAGGTTAGAACGCTGCTCAAGTCCCAGGGACCACCTGATTCAGCCTACCATGGCTTGAGTAGAGTTAGCCCAGCCCAGATGGCAGGGCCCTGAAGCTCAAAGTCAAAAAGCAGGTGGTAAACTGCACCCCAAGGCTTGTCCTTTGCACGGGGACTGGTCTTGGAGGTTTAGGTGAGGGTGTGGCTGGTGATGGGCTTGAGGGACTCTGAGCTGGTCTTGGCCAGCCCCCCAGTAAAAATGCAGAACCTGGTCAGCCTGACTATCTCCGTGGCAACCAGCTAGCCGTCCTTGTCCTGGCTAGGGGGCCAGCTGCCGCACCCTTCCATCAGCCCTCAGCCGGCTGGAGTTGCTTTCTTCCGAGGTAACCATGGCAACGCCTTTGTTTCGGAGGCCTGGCCCGCCTTCCTCTGTCTCTCTCTTTAGGAGCAGAGTATGCAGGGGGCTCTTTTCCAGTCCTAGCACGTCTCCACAGCGCCATTGACAAGGGCCACCAGAAAGCCAGACTGTCCCTGGGGTGGGAGCCAGAGAGGCACACAGGGTCTGCTCTGCTACAGAGGTCCATGCACTCACTTCATATTTGCAGAGAACATGAGCATCTACAGAGTGGGCCACAGCGGCAGTCGGGGACCTGTGTGTGGAGGAAGAAGTGTGGCCTTGGGGCAGGATCCTTCAGCACATGCTGAAGGATATACATACATTACTGATCTTGTGGTTCCGGGGATTCAGAACCCCTTTGGCAAAACCTCAGACTGGCTTAGAAAAGTCCCAAGTAGTTACTCAAGTAACTGGAAAGCCTAGGACAGATGTCAGGTGCAGCTGGCTCTGGGTGACCTAGGGGCCTTGCTAACTCCTTGGCTTCATGCTCTGAAGCAACCAGACACCCACAGCAGCCCCAGACTCCAATCACTCTCTCCCCTCACTTGCTTCTTGGAAGGCTTGTAGAACACACAAGACATCTGACTTAGTTCCCTCTGGTCTGACACTGAGCTGAACCTCCTGGCTAGGACAGGACCACATGCCCATCCCTATGCAGTTCCTGTGCCCTGGAAAGTCCTATGCAAGTCAGTAGCTATCTTGTTTCATGTCACTCCACCTGTCTCAAACCAGACCACATTTCAAACGATATGAGGAGGCTGGTGAGGCCTCTCTGCAGAGGAAATTGAGTGCTCAGAGAGGTCGGTTAACTTTCCTGAGGCCAAACAGCTGGCAAGGATGCAAGCTGCAGACGTGTCCCCAGAGATGCTGG
>CABHPH010112810.1:0-11496 GCA_902168325.1 Peromyscus nudipes
AATTAAAAAAAAATCTTTTTCTTTTCTTTTTTGAGACAGGGTCTGCTTGTGTAGCCCTGGCTGGTCTAGAAGTCAATATGTAGACCTGGCTGGCCTTGAACTCGCCTGCCTTTGCCTCCTAAGCTCTAGGACTAAAGGCGGCGTCACCATGGAGATCTGGAGATCTGGATAGTCCTGAGCTTGTCAGTTGTTTCCTTTTGTGAGCATGGTTCCTAAAGGGTGGAACCCCATGCCAGTCTTTACAAGTTCTTCGTCCACACACAGGTTCATCAATGCCCGGAGACGAATTCTCCAGCCAATGTTGGATTCCAGCTGTTCAGAGGCTCCGAAGACAAAGAAAAAGCCTGCTCAGAACAGGCCAGTTCAGAGGTTTTGGCCAGATTCCCTTGCATCAGGAGTGACACAGGCCACACCCAGTGAGCTCGCCATGTCAGAAGGTGCGTCACTTCAGATGGACAACGGTGGGGACAGTGAGCCAGGTCAGCTGCTGGGAGCTGTGTGCCTGACATGCCCTTTCTCTGCATGTAAGACTCGAGGCTGGCAAGATGGCTTATTGGCTAAAGGCACTTGCTACCAAGCTTAATGCCCTAAGTTTGATTCCCAGGAGAGAACCACCTCCTGTAAGTTGTCCTCTGACCTTCACACCGTGCCCACATTACATTACACTCCCACACATACTAAACAAATGTTTGAAAATAAATAAAACAGGAGGAGGCCGGGCGGTGGTGGCGCACGCCTTTAGTCCCAGCACTCAGGAGGCAGAGACAGGCAGATCTCTGAGTTTGAGGCCAGCCTGGGCTACAGAGTGAGATCCAGGACAGGCACCAAAACTACACAGAGAAACCCTGTCTCAAAAAACCAAAAAATAAAAAAACCAGGAGGAGGCATCCGTGGATGGACGTTAAGGCTCAGCAGTGGTGGGGAGTCACGGCATGCATGCTGCCCGTGGGAATGGTCCCCTGTCTTAAGTATCCTTAGCGAGGTGCTCTCCGTTACCTCCAATTTTGCTTTCTTCCACTCCAGCCTTCGGCACGGACAGTGGAGTCGGTTCTCCTCCCACCGCCTGACCTCTTTCTTTGGTGCCTGTGCCTGTCTCTGGCTTGTGAACCTTTCCTTCTCTCTGTCACAAGCCACCATTCTGACATGTGTCACATCAGCAACTCTGTGTGTGTGAGCTCTTCAAAGTCTGGGTTGTTTCCTATGTGGTTAGTTTCCTTTTGAGACAAGGCCTCACTGCTGCTCAGGATGGCCTTGAACTCCTGGACTTCAGCACTTTCCCTCAGCAGTTCTGACAGAGGTGTCACTGCCTTCAACTGGGTGTGTGTGTGTTTGAGTGTATAGGCATAGTGGTGTCTTCTCTTTTTCCCTTGGCAATATTCTGCTAAGTGCTTAGGAAGCTTTGGGACAGTTTTTAATTTCTTTTTTTCCCTCATAATATTTTTATTGATTATTTGAGAATTTCACATCATGAACTCCGATCACACTTACTTCCCAGTCCTCCCAGGTCCATACGTCCAACCTTGTAAACCCCCTCCCCCCAAAAGAAGAAGAAAAAGCAAAAAAAGTCCAACCTGTGTTGCCCATAGACTCACTGGAGCATGGTCAAACTCCTGGTGGTCGGCCCTTAAAGAAACCCGAGTCCTTCCTCCCCTCCTCCCACCAGACGCCATCAGCTGTGGAGAGCTGCATGCCAGCATCCTCATCACACTTTTTAAGGGTCTCGTCACGGCTTTCTGTCTAGGCTGCTACTTTTTTTTGGAGAGGGGTTATGGTGTGGTGGTGGGGTTAAGGGTTGTCACAGAAACCTTCTATGTTCGTTCCTCTTTCTCAACTGTGAGTCAGTCTGCAGGCATCGATACCACTTGCCCTTTCCAGTCAGCAGGAGCACCATCATGGAGTTTTTCATTTCTTTAATGTTTTTTTAGAGTGCTGGATATGGAACCACGAGCCTTACACATGCTGCTCTACCACTGAGCCACATCCCCCAGACCCACCCCCTCCTCTTTCAAGCCTTCAGCTGCCCGAGTTCGAAGTCAGTGAGTCTCTGGCACTTACGTCCTTTGCCATTGACTTCATGCTGAGTTGTTTCCGTTACTCTGGTTGGCACATCACTGCCCTTCCTTTGCACAGTGTTGCTTCTGCACAGTGCAATTTGACCATAAACTAGAGGCTTCACCCCCCAGAAGTGGTGTCTGAGTAGTCTGCACCCTCCTTTGGTGCGGGGACATTTGATACACACACAGGTGTCGTAGATGTAGACTGAGCAAACGAGCAGTACCTGTCTGTGCGTGAAGTGCTGTCCTCTGGGTACTCGTGAAGAAGTGACACTGGTGTGCTCTGCTTCAGGTGCCGTTGTGACCATCACCACACCTGTAAACATGAACGTGGACAGCCTTCAGTCCCTGTCCTCAGACGGGGCCACCTTGGCTGTACAGCAGGTCATGATGGCGGGGCAGAGTGAAGACGAGTCGGTGGACAGCACAGAAGATGACGGAGGTGCTCTGGCGCCCACGCACATCGGCGGGCTGGTGCTGGAGAACAGCGACTCTCTGCAGTAGGGCCGGCGTCAGCAGGGCCAGCGCGGGGCCGGAGCACCTGACTCTTTACTGTTTGCACAGCAAACATTTTACACAGTTTTCTTTGTAATATGTTTTATATGTAGATATAGAAGAGTGCACTTTTGTATTTCACAGCAAGCTTCAAGATGTCTTCGCTGGTGCAGCAACTTCCTTCAGATATGCGTGTGTGGGTTTTTAATGCCGGAAACGTGAGGAGTGGCCCTGCCCCTGAGTCCCTGACGAGATTAAGGAACAGTGCTGCCATTTTCTAAAAAATTATGCAGTTGCAATTGAGTTCTGTGGTTTACAGCAGGTCTGGGGGCTGCTGCTTGTGTTGCCCACAGGTCTGAAAGATGATCTGCACTTGGGCTGCAGGGCAAGAGGACGCTGGCCCTGGTGGGCTGTGAGTGCCCACAACACACTGCGTTCTCTCTGGGCACCATTTGCCTGTTTCATTTGCTATATAGAAAAAGAAACTCCTATTTTTACCTTGCTGGGATTATTGGATAAAAAGCTATTTTTATAAATCAGTTATTAATTGGATTATGACTATATTGAGGATAAATTTCTAGAGAAGGAACAGCACATGCTTGTCTTTCAATTTGGGATGTTCTGAAAGGCAGCTGCCCATGCGTGGTCTCCTCCTCCCCGGGAGGAGGCTCACCATAACTGCTAAAAGTAAACAACCGCCAAGTGAACTTTTGATATCTCCAGTTTGTGTTCCTATGTGATGCTCAGATTGCATCTTACACTTGCTCTAGGCATCTTACAGAGTGTACTCAGTAGGATGTGTGGTGAGTGAGGGCCGCCGCCATACAGTGCCCTTAGTGTGCCATAGCTCTCTGCCATGCCTAGTCCAGCCTAATTCAAACCTGACTGCAGTTACATGGCTGCCCAGCCATGGTAACTGGGTGGTCATTTTAGTTGTTGTTTTTTTGTTTTTTATTTTTTTTTTTTAGTTAAAACATGTTATACATAGAATGTTTATTATAAACTAATATAAATGTGCTCTACCCCACTGGCTCAGAGCTGGGGTAAATATCAAACACCCAAACTGTCTTACATAATGGGCAGACTTCTGGAAGTTAGAACCATGGAGGTATTGTTTCAGTGGACCCACTGTTGGCTCACTGGGGTCCGTGGCTCTCTGGATGTCACACACTCTGGTTGCATGTTGCTGCTTCCATTTCCAGGGTCCTCCCCTTCCAGTTACCACTCACGATTTAGGACAGTTTGGGGACTTCATTTCCTGGCGTCATGACAGAGCAGGCTGTAGGCTGAGGTTTGGGGGTTTGCTTTTGGTTTACTTGGGAGGCTTTTTCTCTGAACACAAGTTCCCTGCTTCGTGTTGAGCAGCTGTATTGTCACAGATGGTACCTAGGCCCACCTGCTGATGGACAGCTAGGCGGCTGTCAAGGGTGCCATGCCTTGGGACCCAAGGGTGGTGATTGGTTATGGACCAAGGTTACCTAGAGGGACATCTTTAGCTAATTCACCATTTTTTTTCTGCAACGGTTCACCGCCCTCCTCCACCAAATGTCTCGGTTCCGTTTAGTCATGGAGCACACCTGGACAGCCAAGTAGTTGACAAGAAAAAACAGGTTCTCCTTTCAAGCCTGCACTACAAAAAACAAAACAACAAAATAAAATAAACAAAACCAAAAAACTTGCCAGCAACTCTTTTGAGGAGAGAATAATATTTTAAGCAGCCTTTCCATTACTTATTCCCAGATTGTTTTACTGTTTTAAGTCAGGTATCTAAAAGCCTGAAAGACTGGCTATGTTGGGTTTAGAGTAGAAATGCATTGGCCTGTGAGCTCCTGCAGAGGTCTGCCACTCTCCCCAAAGGAAGCACAGTCCCTGCTGTCCCCCTGTGGGCCAGCTGGTGGCTGCTCTAGCTGGGATTTGAACACCATGATGCCGCATGTCCTTTCCAGTTGAAATCAGCTTTCCTAAGCCCTGAACTCTCACCTGCTAAATTCAGAGGAATAGCATGAAGGTCATAAGAGAACATGGGTGTGGTGGCACACTCCTGTAATCCCAATGCTCAGGAACTTGAGACAGGAGGTAAGCCTGGGCTACATAACCTGACCCTGTCTAAAAAAAAAAAAAAAAGATTGTAAGAGAGCTGGCACAGGGTCCTAGCCTGAGTTTCTGTCCCCCTCCCGTGCACACTTAGATGCTTTTAAGTAGCTCCCGTGAGCAAGCCGTTCTGTTTCTTACAACGACTGCCCAGCATATTTGTCGTCAGTTGCACCTTGAAGACACCTGCTGCTGACTGGGCATTGCGGCATGTGCCTGGAATACAAGCACTTAGGAAGCTGAAGCAGGAGGATTGCTGCAAGGTTGGGATCAGTCTCTGGTGCATAGTGAAACCCTGTCTCAAAAACCCAAGCAAAACTCTTGCTCTCCTTTCCTTGGCCTGTGGAGAAAATCTGAAAGTACATCTCCTTTGAGCTTTGTTTAAATGGTCAGATTCCAGCTTTCATTTCTAGTAAAGTCCTCCCTAACATTGGAGCCTTTTGAATGTGTTCTGAGACCTACAGGCAACCTATGTCATTCCTGCTGTTTGGCTGCCTAGCAGAAATCTAGACTGGCTGACCGCCCATCTGGTGGGCTCAGATTTCTCCTTTTTGAGTCCAGATTGTCAAATCGAAGTGTATATGCAATATGCACTGTGACCCTTCTGGCTAAGGCTGATGGGCCGCTGTGTAGCTGCTGAGTGGCCGGTGCCCCTGTTGGAGCAGCCGGAGCCTTGCTCTGCTCTGCATAGCTCCCTCACGCTGGCAGGGAATACCTACCCATCTTGAAGGCTTCTCCTGCAGGGAGCGACAGCGCTCGGCAGTCTGCCTTTTTCAGTTAAGTTTGGTCTTTGAAACTGACAATCTTTAAAATGTGAATACTGTAACAATATGTTTTCTCGGATTGTTGTCTTTAAAAGGATTTTTGTGAAGCAATTGATTTATCAAAGAAAAAAATTAAAAACAAAAACATGCCTTGTGGATGACTGATTCTGTCAGGCTTGTGCCACCAAGCTGCTTTTTCACAGTAAATGAGATTTTCCGATTGTCACACATCTTGCAGTGACACACCCAAGTCCCTAGGGACAAGCTGGCACTGTACCAACTGCTGAGCCTCATTCACACCTTCAAGGGTCTGGGCTTCGGTTAGTCATTTTTCAGGAAAAAAAAATTGCAAAACACTTTTCATTATTTTTCATAAATGGAATTGCTTTGATGTAACAAGAAAAGAATGACTCATGGTCCACACTGGAAACCCCCCTGTGAGGTGGATCCTGGGCACATCCAAGGTGCACAGGAAATTGTCTAGGTGTTGTAGGTACACAGCTTGTGCTTGGAGCTGTGGATCAAAGGGTTTTTTCTTCAGAAGTGTGTGAAAGGGCTGGGGATGGAGCTCGGTAGATGCCTGACTGGCGTGAACAGAGCCCTGAGTTCAATGTCCAGCACCCCGTAAATGTGGCACGGACAGACACCCTCATAATCCTGGCAGCTGGGGGTAGAAGGTCAGAAAATCAGAAGTTTAAGCTCAAATTGAGCTGCATCATAGGTCTGAGATAGGAGAGACCTTGTCTAAAAAGACAAAAATAACATCTAAAATTTTGGGACTCTGGGTGGCCAGTATCTTGGGAAGTATTTGACTGACTTTCAGAAGGTGGAGGTGTGTCATTGTTGAGCTCTGCTGTCTAAGGTGGACAGATGACCTCAGGCCACCAACAACTAGGCTCTCAAAAGGACTTCATTGATGAGACAGGAGAATTTGGTTCAGAGGTTTGGTTTATCAAGCTCTGAAATGAAGATTTGTGGCTAACAAGATTAAACATACCTATTTAGACAGAGACAAGCAGATTAACAGTGGCCTAGCAGAATAACTGCACATAGGTGGTATATTTGGATTAAAAGCTTGGGGTTTTTGCATTTTGTTAATTTATACAATGTTTAGCCTCCAAGTCTTTCTGTGCACTCAAAGAGGAAGCCTTGGTGCATAGTTTTTCTGTTTTGTCCTTATACAATTAGATCTTCAACCTTCACTGGATCCTATGATCTCCTTCCATTTTTCAGACCTAAATGTTGCCAAGTATGGTGGATTGTGCTGATAATCCCAGTATTTAGGATGCTGAGGCAGGAGGATTTCAAGTCCAAAGACAGCCTGGGTGATATAGCCTGTCTCCAAACCAGAAACAAACCTAAAGACCTCTGCAGCTGTGTTATCTGAGTACATCTGCCTGAGGAGATTTCCACAGGCTGACAGCGTGCTCTCCTCTGCAGAGAAGACTGCTCGGACATGGGCTTAAGCCAGTACAAAGTTTATTAGCTGGCCTGGTGGACTACACTGGGTGCTCGGGATCCCAGTGTAGCCCAGAGCCTTTCTCAGGGTGAGCTTTTCAACACAAAAACCATGACATGCTTCAGTTAACAAGAACAGTTAGCCAGAAGTGGAACTGCAGAAACCAAAAAGCAAGGTTGGTACATTTGTAGACTTTCTTAGAACTACAGACTTTGATGGATGAAGTCTTGGTTTTCATTTTGGTGGATGGTGCTGCTCCATGTGGAGTTTTATAACCTAAATGGTACTTCCATCATGGAGTCAGTTGCGCTAAGGGCCCTGTTATACTCTTCCCTCCCAGGCTCTTCCTGCCTGGCCTTCAGTGTTCTGGAAGGCCGGTGTGACCTGAGCTCAAGGGATCATCTGGTGAGTACTTCATAGGCAAGCAGCACTTAGAATGGTTTCGTATACCAGTGATGCCATTCTGTGTTCTATCGTTGGAACCCAAGACTTGGCCATGTAAAAACAGCGATGGTGTTAATATAAATTGGGAATCCTTTCATCTCATCATACTTGGACAGTTTTTAATTATGTGTATGGGTGTTTTGCCTGCATGTATGGCCTGATGCCCATGGAGGCCAGGAGAGGGCCTTGAATCCCCTGGAACTGGTGTTACAGGTAGTTATATGCCACCATGTAGCTGCTGGTGATGGTCCTGAAGAGAAGGATTGCTCTTAACCACTGAGCTGTATCTTCAGTCCCTGTAAAGGACAGCTTTAATGACAGTGATGGCTTTTAGTTTCTTCCTTGCCTTTGGCAGGACTGGAATGGGGACAAAAGAAAGGGGGACACAGGAAATGGAGCTGGCCAGCTAGGTCCTGAGACCCAGGTCACCCCTTAGGCCATTAGCCCCAGGCATACATGGCTGGGACCTGTGTGAAGGACCTCCTGTTCCTGCAGGGCTGGCTGTGTACAGCAGATGACTCCCACACCTGACGGTGGCCAGTGTTCTGCTTCCATGGTGCATCCTTTGAACCTCCAGCTGGCCTCGTCACTGTGGGCTTGGTGTCTACGAATGCCCTCGTCTTCATGTCCATATACCTGGTTTCCAACTTGCCCTTCCACACTCCATCTTTCACATGCCGACATGCTCACTCTCCACCAACTCTCAACTCCAACACTGTTTACCTTCCTCTGAGGATGGACCTTTATCCCCAACCCCTTTTGTGGCAGTCAGAGGAAAACATTTTGGGAGTCAGTTTTCTTCTGCCTTTTGGATTCCAGGAATGGAACTCAGTTCACCAGGCTTAGCAGCCAGTGCCTTCACTTGCTGAACCATCACGCTGGCCTGGGTACTTCTAAAAATGTTTGAATATATATTTGAAACAAGTCTTGCCATGTGGCTCAAGTTAGCTTCAAAAGTGTGGCAGCCCTGCCTCAGCCTCCTGAGTCTGGGATTGTAGGTATGTGTCACTGTGCATAGCCCATCTCTCTTCTTAAAATGAAGTAGTGTGAGCCTTCCCGTGGTGTCCTTGACCCCTCTGGCTCATACAATCCTTTCTCCTCCTCCTCTGCAGGATTTCTGTGTTTGGCTGTGGGTCTCTGCATCTGCCTCTATCAGTTACTGGATGATGCCTCTCTGATGACAATTGGGCCATACACCAATCTGGTCACAGGAGACAGCCAGTTCAGGCTACTTTACTTATCCACTATTGCTAGGAGTCTAACCTGGGGTCCTCCCCATAGACCTGGGAGATTCCCCTGCACCCTGACCCTGGAATATCTCCCCCCATCTCCCTACCGCCCCCACCCCACCGCCGCTGCCACAGCAGTTCCCGCTCAGCACTCTCCCTCTAGGGGCTCGCAGAGACTGAACCAACAACCAGGGAGCCTGCATGAGACTGACCTAGGCCCTCTGCATTTATGTTACAGTTGTATAGCTTGGTCCTCTTGTAAGATTCCTAACAGAGGAGCAGGGGCTACCTCTGATTCTTTTACCGGCTTTTGGGACCCTACTCCTCATACTGGGTCGCCTTGCCCAGCCTCAATACATGGGGAGGTGCTTAGTCTTTCTGCAACTGGATATGCCATGTTTTATTGATACTCAGGAGACCTGCCCTTTCCTGGATGGAGAGGAAGGGGAGGGGAGTAGGAGGGAGTGGGGGAGAGGGACTGGGAGGGGAAGATGGGGGGGGGGCTGTGGCTGGGATGTAAAATAAATAGATAAACAAAAAAAAAATGCAGCAGTGAGCACAACTCCTAGAAGCCAAGATGGGTTTCCATGCCTTATATGTGGTGATGGAGAGGACACCAGAAGAGGAGAAACAGACAAGCAAAACTAAGTGAAGGTAAGCTGGAGGGTAGCATGCTTCCACCCTCACACTCATGAGTTTGAGACCCCGAACCCTGCACCAAAGCAAAATCTCTCCCTATCAGCGAAGAAACTGAAAGACAACCCAATTTAAACATGGGTGGAGCCCGTGGGATATCTGTAGTTGCTGGGCAGCAAATGTAAATCACAGCGTAAAAGGCACCAAGTGTGGTGGTATTGTGTTCCCCAAGATATTGTGCACCCTAATAAACTTATCTGGGGTCAGAGACAGAACAGCCACTAGATACAAAGGCTAGAAAATGGTGGCACTCACACCTTTAATCCTAGCCTTCCAGAGAGCCTTCCTGGATCTCTGTGAGTTCAAGGCCACATTGGAAACGGCCAGGCATTGTGACATATGCCTTTAATCCCAGGAAGTGAGACTTTAATCCCAGGGAGTGATGGTAGAAAGCAGAAAGGTATATAAGGCGTGAGGACCAGGAACTAGAAGCATTTGGCTGGTTAAGCTTTTAGACTTTGAGCAGCACAGTTCAGCTGAGAGGCATCCAGTCTGAGGAAACAGGATCACCTGAGGAATTGGCCAGGTGAGGAAGCTGTGGCTTGTTCTGTCTCTCTGATCTTCCAGCATTTCACCCCAATAACTGGCCTCAGTTTTGATTTTATTAATAAAGACTTTTAAGATTCGTGCTACAACCAAGGTTGGGGAGGATGCTGAGAAAGGTGCTCAGGAACACACAGGTGAGGATGTGAAATAGTGCAGCCGACGTCAGCAAGTGAACACAGGATTCCAGTGAGCCCAATCCGGATCTATCCCAGGGGGAAAATGGTTCAAGCAGACACGCGCACAGAACTTCACAACAGCCAAGAGGTCAAAACAACACACATGCTTGTGCATGGCCGAGCGGAACAAAACCAGGACCATCCACATGCACGAAAAGGAACAGAACTCCGACATAGGCCGAAACATGAAACCATGAGATGCTCATGCCGGGGGAAATAAGGTAGACACAGGGCCATAGGTGTGTGTGTGTGACTCCGTTTAATAGGAAGTGTCCAGAGCAGGGAAACCCATTGAGAGAGAAAGTGGGTAAGTGCTTATCAGGGAAGCAAGGGAAGGTGAGGAAGAGCTGCTTGATGGGTGTGTGTGGGGGGGGGGACATGAATGATCCTGTCCTGGCACTCAGTTCACAGCCATGGGTCTCAGGTCACAGGAACTGCGCCTTCATTAAAACCCACATGCTCCCATGCTGGGGAAAGCACTGCCCCTTATGATGAGCACCAAGTGGGTCCAGGGTTTGCCCATCCCCATGTTGGAGCCTTCTCTAGGGAGGACACTTTCTGGAACCCTCAGTCTTGTTGCGATTGTACTCTGTGTCCATCTTCCCTGGCTGACATCCCTCAATTCTCCTGTGACACCAGAGGACACCCATGTAAGCTACTCAGGCTCAGGAGTCACTTAGGAAGCTGAGTGTTAGGAGGAAGGCTGGGCCTCTGCGGCTGGTCTAAATAGCCACCTGTTGGTGCCACCTGCTGGACTTGGGCATGGAAACTGGTAGGTGTCTCTGAAAGCCCCAGCAGGGAGGGTGGAAGCCAGTCCCGACTTCCCGGCTCTATTTCCGGTTCTGCTCACGGGCTGCCACGAAGTTTAGCAGGTCAATGGCAGTGACAACCCCAAACACCATCTGCCGCTCGCTGGACATGCCACTGCTGTGGTCTAAGGAAAGGAAACAGCTGCTGGATTAAAGGTGAGGGATACAGAGCTGATCCGAGGCCATGCATGGCCTGTTGGAAGCAAGAGACTCTTTCCCCGCCTCCAAGCAGGAACAAAGTATCAGCCACTTGTGGCTCCAGCTGAGCCACATGGATGGAGCCTGAGAGCGGTTCCTCTCATCAGCCCTAACACAGGATGCTGGGTGCTGTCTGGAACAAAGCCAGAAACCAACCCAGGCTCCCCAGAATGGACGAGCTGGCAGGTGCCTCCTCTCAGCCCATGCCCACAGGCCATGTGCAGTGTCAGGGCCTGGGCAAGCCTCAGGCCCTCTTTCTGTCCCGAGTCCTGCCTGGCACCCAGGGCCTATTCAGCTCAGCCCACCTGAGTCTGTCTGCAGACAGATTTCTCAGACTGGAGCTTCCTGTCAGCTTGGGCCTGGTCCTGCACCACATGGCCTACAGGCAGAGAGGACCATGGCAACAGTTTTCTATCCGTTTGACAGGATATGGGGAGCCCAGACTTCTGTCCACAGAGTGATCTACGTGTAGGTGGAGCTTGCCCACACATGCAAGGGCCTGAGGGGCTTCCCACAAGTAGGAGCTTCCCTGGCC